>VXBZ01006791.1:395458-417902 GCA_013399135.1 Heliornis fulica
CATGGGGGGGCCAGGACAGACCTACCATCTCTAAAATAAATAAGGCTAAGACTTGAGGCTACTGGCTCAGCTGGCTGGGGGTGGTGCAACTGGTCTAGGCTGTATTAGTGTTCACAAGTCCCTGCCCGGCCGCCGCCCCGCAGCTTCAGCGAGCGCGGGCAGGACATAATGCCCGATGCTGCCAAGGAGTGTCAGGACAACCCCCGTGTCCCCACAGGGACCCCGGGACGTTGGCCCAGGCTAGACACAGTCCACAGCCCCAGCTGGGGCAAGAGAAGGCAACGTGCTACAACTACATCTTGCTACTCCTTGCCCACGGGTGCTGGGGAAGGGCTGACCCCCAAACCGCAGGGCCAGCACCCCCAGCTGCTCACCCCTTTGCCAGCCCGAGGCCGGAGGGGGAGAGCGGTGCTGGAGCCCTGGGAGCTCTGCGAGAGAACAGCTCATCTGGCAAGACAGGCATCCAGTTCACAAAACGAGGCTCAGAAACGATGGTTCCTGTTCTCAGCACAGCCCAGCGCTCTCCCAGCGGCCTCAGGTGACAAACCAGGACGTCCTTCTCCCGCCTCAGCGCCACGCGGGGCAGCGGGGGCAGCCCCGGGGTTGCATGGCACGGCTGGGATGGCAAGGTAAGCTAGGGAACAAATACAGTAGAGACTTCAGCCAGCCCCTTCCTAAATCTAGGCAGATTATTTTGGGAAGCTTTTTCACATTATAACTCATATATTATATCTGTACCACAACTGAAGTGTGAAAACGCTAAATCAGAATTAATGCAATTTTAACTGCACCTCAAGCTACGCAAAACAATAAGATTAAATCATAGACCCTTGGGGAACTGAAAGAATCGGTGGAAGGTGGGAAAGAGGTCAGAGGCCACAGCAGGCCGAGTCCTGCCAAACCTCTGAGCCAAGATCTGATCTCCGCAGCCATCGCCTGCACGGCCCACCCTGGCCTGAGGCGGTGCCCCCGGTCACACCGGGTAACTGGGCGGCTCCTTGTGGCCCCACCGAGGGCTTGACCCCACAGCCAAAGCAGGTGGCACGCTGAGGACAGCAGGAGATTCGATGTCAACGAAGGGAAGTGGGAGGTTTCAAGGAATTCTTCGAGAAACCCCCCAGAAATCTAAGCTTATTCAAACCATACGGAGCGAACGCAACCGGCCGACTCTCCATAGCGCACGGCCGCGACTTTGTGCCAGCAAACCAGCTTCACCCTCGGTAGTCTCCTCCTTTCCCACAGGCTCTGCTCGATCCAGAGAACAGCATGGTTAAAAAGACAAGAGAGGTAGATTACAGTCATGATTAAAAGCAGATTAGTCATCGAGGCTTCAATTTAAAAAAAAAAAACAACCCAAAAACAGATTCCAGAAGATGCCGAGAGGTTGCTGCTTCCAAAACCAGCTTTTCTCACAAAGTCTTCTCCCTCCAGAGCGAGTGCGTGTCCCTGAACAGAGCTCAGAAGATTTGCTACATTATTCTCCATCGTGGGACACTGGTATTGCTGTTGAGCTGCAGTAGGTGACGTGGAAGGCAGGTTGCAGGGTGGTGCTCGTGCTCGGCGCCGGACGCTACTTGCGGAGGTAGCGCTGGGCCAGGATGGCCGCGTCCAGCGGGTTCATGGGCTGCGCGTCGTGGCCCAGGCGTCGCACGGGGGGGATGTTCCCGAACTGCCGCTTCTGAAGGAAGCTCTTGGCCTCGTGCAGGGTGTTCTTCTCCTCGGCCAGGAGCAGCTGCTGCCTCATGTAGTTCTCAAACTCATACTGCGAGCACTCCTCCGTCACCTTCGCCTGCGGGAGAAGCGCCCAGCGTCAGAGCCGCGGCCCCACACCTCCCTTCCGACGGGCCTGGGCTCCCACTCCACACCTCGAGGCTTCACACAAGAACCAGACCTGCTGCCAGACAGATGGGCAGGGCTCACTGGTGCCCCAGGAATGCAGGTCTGGAAGCTCATCCCAATCCCACCAGACATTCCAGGGCTGCAGCTATTCCAACCTCAGCTCTCACCCCCGACCCCGATCCCTGCGGAGCAATTTCCAGTGGCGACACCGACTGCGGCATCCCAGGCAAAAGCTCCTCCAAGGTTGTCCCCACACAGTGAGGTCACTGGCCACCACTTCCAACACAAAATACACTGACAAGAAAACAGGATGTTCACTCCCATCACAAAACTCACTGGAGAGCCCAAGCCAACACCACCACCTCCCCCTGGCTCCCCCGGCTCCCCCGAGCTCTCCGCTGCGTGTGAGCGAGCACTGCTCAGAGAGGAGCAGCTGGATGTGACTCTTGGTCCCAGCAGCATGAGCTTTTCCTTCTTCTGCACAGGACTGGAGATTCAGCACCTTGTAGAGCCACAGTTGGGTCTTTGCCACCCTCCTTCCCCGGCTCAGGGGCTGCTGGAGCAGCTCTGTGGAAAGCAGCGCACAAGCCCTACCTCCTGCGGGTTTTCAGGGTTAGCCACTTGGTCATCAATGTCTGGCACCACTTGCAAAGGGCCACTCAGCGAGGACATGGACTGCCTGCAGGGGGAAAGCACAGCATCAGGGAGCTGGAGCACTTCCCAGCTCACCCACACCCTGGCCATGGCCACCCACCTGGCTGGCCTTGGCTGGGCACCACAGCATGGCACAGCACTGTCTGGATGCCACGCTGGCTACTGCTACTAAAGGATGCTCATCCAAATGCAACTTCCCTGGTATGAAGTCAGGTTTAAACCCCCAGAGCTGCCTTTTTTATTTTCTAAGCAGGATGTGGAACACTAACTCTTGTATAGGTAGCAGAGAAAACAGCCACAGCTCCAAAACTCACAGACTTTACTGCTGACTCAACAGGCAGCACAAGACCTTTGCCCAGGCATGCTGTGCAGCACACACACAAGGTCAGGGCTGACAAGAGAGGGCAGCACCAAGCCAAACACCACCAGGATCCATTGCTGCTGGAGTGCTACTGGAGTCTCATCCCACTTGGTTCTTGCCAGTCCTGCAGTCAGGTTTGTCCTCCAAAAGCATCCCCACCCTGCACCTGCACTGCTCCCACCTGAACCAGCATCTCCTGCTCCTCCCCACTGAGCTCTCTGCCTGCTTTGAACAGGTACCATGGCACTAATTACTGGCTCATGGGAAGCATCTGCACTTGGCACGTCTGCTGGTACCTGTCAGATGTTCCTGACCAGTGAGACCTGGTTTAAAAGTCAAATCAGGATGGCACAGCAAGGCCCTCTGCACCCCAGTACAGTTTTGTGACATTACTGCTTTACTGACTCTGCCCAGGCCGCTCTGGTTGTGTCCATGATCAGACACCAGTGGCTGAGGCACAGATTTAAAGGCTTTTGTGTTTTCTTGCAGCCCCCTCAGCTCATCCTCTGGTATCCTGTTTGGCAGCAGGCTGTGGGCTGCAGCTGGAATAACACAGCCTGTGGCCAGAGTCACCACGTCCCCGTCTCTCTAGCACATACCATGATGCTATGATGGAGCTGAGGGAATCCAGCACTTCGGAAGCCGTCAGGCGCTGCTGGGGGTCCAAGACCAGCAGTTTCCGGATCAAGCACACAGTGTTTTCCGAGACCCGGCCGTCCCTGGGAGAGAAAACTCATGGTGAGCCCGAGGGCACCCAGGGGACAGAGGTGACACCAGGACAGACACGCTGGGAACCCAGGTCAGGAACTAGAGAAGCCACCACTGATCTGAGACAACCCCATCCCCGAACTAACCGGGAGGTTGAATCCCTGTCCCCGCACCACAGGGCCTCTCTCACCTTCACACAAGATGTCCCATCTCTGCTACTCCTTCCTCGGCATCTACTGCACAGAGTCCTTGTTCTCCTGTCTGCTGTGACCCTCGGGGGCTTTCACNCCCTGGGGGGCTTCCACTGAAGCCCCCCAGCCCCCGGTGTGCCGGCAGGCCCCGAGCCCGCCCGCGCCAGGCTGTACTCACTCGGGGATGGTGTACTCGGCCGCCTTGATCTTGCGGAAGAGCTCCTGAGGTATGCTGTCGTAGAAGGGGAACTGGCCGTAGAGCATGGTGAAGAGCACCACGCCCAGCGCCCACATGTCACTGGGCTTCCCACGGTACGGCCGGCCTGCGGGGAGCAAGGACAGGACAGCACCAGGGTGGGTCACGCCGCTCACCCCCACGGGCCGGCGCCGAAGCGACCCCGGCGTGAGACCCTGAGTCTGAGCATCAATCAAAACCACCGAGAGCCTCTTTAGATGGGGCATCCTCTGGGGACTGGCACACTGTTCCCTCCAGCACCCTCCCTTTCCCCAGGGAGTGGGGCTGTCCCTGGGGAATGGCCCTGATGGGATCATAGAATCATACAATGATTAGAATTGGAAGGGACTCCCAGAGGTCATCTAGTCCAACCCTCCTGCAAGAAGCAGGGACACCCCCAACTAGATCAGCTTGCTCAGGGCCTCATCCAACCTGGCCTTGAACGTCTCCAGGGATCCAGGGGCATCCACCACCTCCCTGGGCAACCTGTTCCAGTGCTCCACCACTCTCACAGCAAAGAACTTTTTCCTAATCTCCAATCTAAATCTCCCTCCCTCTATTTTAAACCCTTTATCACCCCTTGTCCTGTCACAACAGGCCCTACTGAACAGCCTCTCCCCATCTTTCTTGTAGCCCCCTTGAGGTCCTGGCAGAGCGCTAGAAGGTCTCCCTGGAGCCTCCTCTTCTCCAGTCTCAACAGCCCCAACTCTCTCAGCCTGTCCTCGTAGGAAAGGTGCTCCAGGCCCCTTATGGTGATCCAAGAGCACCAAGTAATCAGAACCCCAGGACACTGTGCTGGAGCTCACCCCTCCCCCTTCGCCAGCCCTGCAGGTCTGGAGCCTCACAGGCTCCACAGATGCACCTTGCTGCCAGTCTGGGGTGAAGGAGAAGAGGACTTAAGGGCCAGATGAGATGGGAAGGCAGGAGAGAAACCCTGGGAAGAGCAAGGTGAGGAGTGGCCCAAGATTAACCCCAACCTGGCTGCACCAGAGATTTGCATGGAAGGGCAGACAGACTCTCCACACCCGGCTCTGAGCCCGCAGAGGTGGGATGCTGCCTCTGGTACGGATCTGGCACAGGGCCAGCAGTGCTATTCCTGAAAGCTGCTGCAGCCCCAGCACACCCTGGGATTCACTTGATGGAAATGCTGCTTTAAAGCCCCTCACACAATAAATCAAACAACAGCAGCATAAGGATCACAAAATTCAGCTCCAGTGCTGCACCACAGCACGGGAGCGAGGGAACAGCTTCCTCTGACTCACTCAGTGAGTCACTGCTGCAGCATTTGTTATTTGTACTAATTATTCTATGCTTTTATATGCTCAAAAAAAGGCACCTCTCCCTCCTCCTCCAGCTTTTCCTGCTGTGACATTTCAGCAGCCATGAAATGCAAGCCACCTCTTAGCAGGGGACAGCTTCTCCTAGAGACCTACAACAATGATTAAGTCTCCAGGCGTTTTAGCTTCCTCTTGCACAGGAGCATTTGCAAGACAGACAGAGGGGTGCTCAGAGTCTGAAGGTGGTGGTGAAGCCTGGAATGTCCTGAAGTAACTTCTCCCTGGATGTTTTCAGGGGCACTGCAGACTGAGCCACTTTGGAAGAGTATTTTCAAGAGCACAGGATGGGGCTGCACAGACATCAAGTACAGCGTGGTGGCACCCAGAGGTCAGTCCAGGTGGCAAGGTCAGCTACAGGTGACTACAGTCAGGACAGAACTGTTCCCAGGACCAGAAGGATGCAGCAGCTCCATGCAGCCTTTACCAGCCACCAGCCACTTGAGCTGCTCCAAGCTCCTGCAGAGCAATTGGCTCATATCATCCATCTGGTTACAGGGGCCTCAGGATATCCTGCGGAACAGGAAAGGCCCCAAAAAAAAAAAGCACATGTTCCAGATCCCCACTGCCTCTGCTCCCTTCCTGGCTTAGTCCTGCCCAGGAGGGAAGTGTTCTCAAACCTGTCTGGCACATCATGACAGAAGAGCTCAGCTAAATTTATTGCTGCTGCCTGTGAACCTGACAGTAAACTTACTGAGGGGAGTCCACTGGCTCTGGAATACCAAGACTAGCTCCTCCTGAGGGCATTTTGGAAACACAGTAGCTCAGGATACCACAAACAGACCCTCAGCAGAGGTGTTTGCAGTACTCTAGAAATGATCCTGACAAGCACAGAGGCAAGCATGCTGCCCCACAAACTGATGTCCTGCTGGGCTGCAGCTGGAGGCAGCTTCCCTCATCCCAGGCCCGTGCAGCCCTGTGGACAGCCAGCCCTTGGCAGGTGGGATGACTTAGGGGTGACCTTGGGCTGCAGCTCTGCTCTGTCCAGAGGGATTTTTAACCTGAGGATGACCCCACAACACGAGCTAATGCAAAGAGAGGCTCCAGACACACAGCTCCAACTCTAAATGCACCTTTCAACAGTCAAGCTCACCTCGATGAGAGCAAAAAAAAACACTCCAAACCTCTCTCTCTCCAGAGTGATGCCTCAGTCATTGCCCTGACAACCAGGACAGCCACTGTCTGCTCAGCTATTGCTAGCACAAAGGCTGGCACAGAAGCAGAGGTCACCAAGAGGAACCTCTTGAAGCAGCCAGCCAGCCAGGATGGCTGTTTCTGAAAGTCCCATGTGCTGGAAGCAGTTAAAAGAGAGGAGGACACCACAGACCACTTCTGCTCAAGTCCTCAGCTGGAAACAAGATACAGACTGAACTGAGTGCACATCTCACCTGGTGTGATCACTCCTTTATTTTAAAGTAACTCCTCACAGTAAGCCCAGAAGGGTCACAGCTCCTTCTGGAAGCAAAGAGCAGCTTCAGCAACTGCTCCCCTTAGTGTACAGCCTGCAACAGCCTGACAGTACTGTGGGATTTGGACCAACTGCCTCTTAGGTCTGGAGATTTACCTGCAGCTTAAGTGAACAAGATTCAGATGGAGGATACAGAAGATCTTGTCTGCAGTCAGACTTACTCAGGAACAGGCAGGGAGCTTTTAATTAGCTCTGAAGTGGAGACTAGCCTTAAGAAAAAATATTACACTTGTTTCTTCCCTCCCATATGGAAAAAAACCCCAGATCAAGTCTCATCACTGGACCCTAATTCAGATGTTCTCACAGAAGACAAGTTATGTACAACAGCAGAACTAGGTGGCTGGCATTTATTGATGAGAGCCACAAACAAATGAGTGTTAAATCCCACTGTGGGCTGAAGGGAATTGCCTACCACTAAGAACATCTGGGCTGATGTAGGCAGGGCTCCCTCGCTGGTCCTTCAGCAGGTCATCTTCACTCACCAGGTGCTTTCCAAGACAGAAGTTTGTTATGGTTATTCGATGAGTCCTGGGGAGATTCAAGAAGACATCAGTGAGCACAGGCCACCCTGCACACAGATGTGTGTGTCCATGGGGGTTTTTAGGAAGCTTGAAGTGCTGGGAAAAGCCAACCAGGGCTGTAACATCAATTCTGTCCCAAGAGGGGGATTCCACACCCATCAGCATGGCTTGCAAGACTCTTACAGGGGGAGTAAGAAGATTATTTCACAGCTATGGACATCTGATTCTTCCCTATGCTTCCCAACTGCTGTCTCCAAAGGAATCTTCTCTACAGGAGATTTTCTGGAAGCAGAGGGAAAATACCCTACACAGAAGGGCTGCCCCACTCCTGTGCTCCACACAGTTTACTTATGCACCACTAGCAGATCAGCTACAGGACCTTTGATCAGATTCAGTCCGACCACTTCTGCATCACCCAGCAGCTTTACCTCACCTGCAGGACTGTTCTTCACCTGTAAGTACACAGAAGAGACAGTCCTGTCCAACAAGCCTCTCACATCTGAGTACTTCAGAAGAGCTGAGAACTGCAGGTACACACAGCTGTGTTACAGTAGCCCTACTTGCCTGTGGTATTGTCAACTCCAGTTTAATGAATTTTTCCAGGGAAAACACACTCACTGCAAAATTACTACCACGTTAAATCTTTCCTGTTACCCAGGTGCTTTGGATTTTATCATACAACCTAAAGGTGTGAGCTGAAAAACACTGTCTAGAAGATTTCTGTATCCTTGAACAGTATTACACAACTAGAGCCTGAGAGCATGAATTAAGTCAGTCAAAATAACCAAGAAATATTTCCAGCAAATCTAACAGACAAGTGAGATAAAACCAAGTGTGGGTTGGCCATGGAGAGTTGATTATTAAGACAGACTGCCTTGTGTTTAAGGAGTGTTAGCTTCAACTGTCAGGAGACTTCCCTGGCTGAGTAACAATTTGCAGGATTTGTTAAAGATTTAAAAGACTAAATGTTCTAAAGGACACTACAGTGTTCAGGGTTGCTTGGTTTTATTTAGTCACTGAAATCTGATCTAATCTGTAATCATCCAACCACTGCACTGGCTAACTGGAAACCTCACAAGGCTTTACCATCCACATCTTGCAGGGGACAGTGCCTAAGGGCTCTAACCAAGCCCAGGATGTAACACATCCAATTAGGACTTTGCAACAACAAGCAGCTACTTTCACTCACCTCCCCCAACCCCTTCAACAGAAAAGACCTGGCTCTTTTGTGAGTGTGGCTGGAACAGAACAAACATTTCTGATCAGCCAGAGTGACTGGTCCTCTCCATGGTGATCTATTCTTATGCCTCACCCACCCTTTCACATGACTCACTGCTGTGAGGCTACAGCTTCTCCTCACCAAAGCAGGCTTGCTAGTGGAAAGCAAAAACATAGCATGTAATACAAGGAATTACTCTGGGAAATGTGTTCATAAAGCATAGAACACCTCCCCTCTTCCTCCCAGCAGGGGCCCCTGTGTGCAGCCTGTCGGGGGGATGGATGCTCCCCTGCTTTGCCCAGGAGAGATGGGAAGTGCCGGGTGGGTGCTGTGAAGCAGCAGCCTCTGCCTGCCTCTTCTTAGCAAGGAGGGGAGTCAAAGCAGCAAGCAGAAGATAAGAGATTCATCTTAAAGTAGCTCTATAGGAATGATTTTACCCAATTTATAGGTGGCCCTGAGAATCACCAGCTGCTCTGTGTGTGAGGGAACCAAGAAGTTCGACCTCGGAAGGTAAAATCTGCTTTCTAGCGGTGTAAGGGAGGAGAAAAGGAGCAAGCTGTGACCACAGTGAACCTGCAGGCTTTGTGCAGACCCTGGAGTCCTGCAGACCTAGAGCCTTCCAGCTTTGTATTCATTCCACAAAAACCCAGACAGTGTGAAAAGACAACGAATTCCACTCATTCTTAAAGCTAGCACACAATATTTAGCCAGTAATGTAATACTGGAGGACACAGCAGAGTATCTGAACTGGAACTACCCTGCCAACTACGCCACTGTGTAATCCAAGACAACTAAAACAACTCCAAGAAGGCACCAAGCAAAGCACACACCCACTGCCTCTCACTCAGCTCCTGCCCCACTGATGCCACGCTCTGGGTCTGCACAGCATCCAGGACATGGTGGACATGAGCACGTTTTATAAACTGAGGCCTCCATCAAACCAGCTAATGGGAACAAGGAAGCTGTTTCAAGCACAAATACACACCAGACAGAAGAACTTTTGTTTAGATAAGTAAATATTTTCCTGCTAGCAAAAACACAGCAGTCAAGGATTTAACACTGCTGTGATTATAGTACTGACTGCAGCACTGGGAATTCCTTTACCACGAAGGGAAGAGAGTTATGTGAACAGAAACAACACATTTTTTTATATATCAAACACAAACTTCTTGTGCAGGTTCCTAAACTACTATAAAACTTAGTTTTCAGAAGTTAGACTCCAAAAAGAAGATCTGATACTGGGTCACTAAGCTCAGTGAAGAGTGACTATCTAGGGTGGGCACAAATAATTTTTGGAGATTAAGTCACATAAATCTGAACTAGATTTGTATTTTTGGGCATTCTGCTTCCACTTCCCTCACACTCTCAATGCTGCCTCCAGCTGTGCTCCTGACAGAAATCTGCCTCTGGGAACAAAGATAAAGACAACTGCCAGACCAGCAGCTCTCCGTAGACTTACCTTTTGTTTAGCACCATGTTTCCTAGTTTCAAGTCTCTGTGCACAATATTTTTCTGTAAAATATGTAATTGTATAACATGAGCAAACAGCACATTTGTTATAGCACTATAAATTTGATATCTGGACAAAAGCACTAAGTATCTTTTGATATCATGTCATCTGCATTTGCAGAAATAACCCTGGACCAAGGTTTCAACTCCAGCTGCATCCCAGGCACTTAGTGCAGAACTGTTGATGCTGCTCAGAAGGAGAGAACGAGGAAATCTGCTATTCTGAACACACAGACTGACCTGACTAAAATCAAGAGGCCTGAAACCCAAGTGCCCACGCTCAGTAAGACCACCACCCCGAGCACTCCCTCCAAAGGCTCGTGCTTTGCCACCCCACCCAGGAAGGCTGGCTGGCCCATGTCAGACATCAACAGCATCTATTTTTGCTACAATAACTCCTCATGCATTGATCTCAAGCTTACAGCCTGAGGTTCTGATCTCAGAAATCAATTATACACCGTGATTTATTTTGCTTCAAGAGGAAAGAGGCTGAAGTGTTTCCGGCATTTGCTTAGCCTCTGCTCCCCTCTCTGACCACCCCTTTCTGAGGTCAGGAACACTCCAGTTCACCTGCTCTGCACTTGGTCCAGCTGGCCCTTCTCCACAGTCAACAAACAGTACCTTATCAGCGGGAAGGAGAAGGGAAGGGAATGCTCTTGTATGGCTTGAGGCACCAGGTCTTACAGAGCACTCTTATGGGGAAAGAGAGGAACCATCCCTCCTCTAACCTCACCACTGCACAAGGAAGTTTTACATCATCTATTACACCAACATGTGCAAACTAAGCCTCCCAGCCCTGAAAAGGGACAGCAAAGGTGTTACCTTATGTAACGCTTCCACCACTCGTACCACATCATAAAATATCACGACGGTCTCCCGCTCACTCAGTCTCTTCTCTTTAATGACATAGTGCTGCAGATTGATCAGATCTGCTGTTTTGTCACTGAAATCATGAGCACAGAGACAGTCTAACACAAGACAAATGCGCTTCTTCATTTTCCTGACCATTCTGTTGGCTTCTAGGTCTTCTATAATTTCACAAGCTCGGTCCTGGAGGGAGGCAAACAAACGAGCGACGGTTCAGGGAAGCCACCCAAGCACTTACACACAGAGACCCAGAGAATAACTAACTACCTGGTGAGCTCAAAACAAGCAAATGCAATCACAACTCTTGCTCTTCACCCCAAGTTGGGATTTCAAAAAGAAGACACATGATCTCTATGTAAAGAAGCCAAAGAAAGTCTGTGCTGTTTGGCTATGGGGGTATGTCCATGCTGGTACTGTTTATATACCACAGACACCACTGGATAGAACCTAGACAAGCTCTAGTGTCACACAGACTCTGTGAAACCAGAGACCAAACACATTAATGAGAAGAACAGAAATCTTAAAGACACAATCAACAGTTCTCTCTTGACATTAAACAGGACACAGCTGAGATGGACATCTGGCTTGTTTAAGATACAGTACAGACAGCTTCAAGTGAGAAGTGTTGACAAAGTTTAACCAGCAAGCAAGGCAACACCAGCCTCCAAACCAGTAATTCCTATCAGCCCACCACATCCATAAACAGCTCTGAGGGCATTAACAGCAACACAATTCACTCACACAAGATGCTGGCCAGCACAGTGACTTTAACTTGCTGAAATGGTTTCTTGGCAATCTGTCTCCTCTTACAAGTCACCATAAAACAGTACAGTGACTGGAAAGCACAAATTCAGTTCTAAAGGGTGCTTTATGGGCACAAATTCACTTGCCAACGAAGCAGCTGTTTGAAAGGGGAGCAACTGAGTCTCTGTCTTTGAATGTTCTCACACTTCCCAAATCCCAAACCCCATTAGACCCCACTGAACTCTGAAAAACCCCCGCCACAAACTTGCTTGTTCGAAGTAGCAGCAGTTAATCTCAGCAGCACCCTGGTAATTCTTTACACACAGGAACAGGGTCAGCTAAAACTGTACCTTAAACAAAAGCAGCTCAAGCCAACAGCAATCACTGGTATTCCCCCAACCTGGATGGTGACAAGCTGTACCTGAAAGAGCCCGTGATGATGCACCACTCCTTCCTGATTGTGGAGCAGGGAGAGGAGAGAATACTCCGTGTGCAGCAGCATCTTGCCCTGTCGCTCCTCCTGGGTTTCTATTCCTTTATCACCCCTTTCTTCTAAGGTGAGAATCTTCAGAAAAAGGGAAAAGACCTTTACAGTTCCCAGAAAAAAAAAACCCCAAGTGTCCCAAACCTTTCTCATTTTCCCATCTGTTTAACAGCTGACGTCACTGATGTTATTCCTGTGGGATCTGCCCCCGTTTCAGGCACAGTGGAGCACAGCAGAAGGCTCCAGGAGAGCAGCACAGCAGCCAGAGGCCTCATCACAGGGCTAATCTTGACAGCAGATCTATGCCTGGCAGAACTGCCCGTGGAGGGGAAGTTCCAGCAGCCGTTTCTGAGAGCACACTGGCTCAGCCCACCCCACGCACTACTGCAAGCGCCTCGGCCACAAGAGCTGAAGTTAAAAAGCCCTGCAGATGTGGAAGCCCTGCAGTTTGCTTACCTTTAGCTGATAAAAGTCATCTGTCCCATCCTTTCTTGCCAAACATTGAACAATACTTGGCACAGGGGAGTTACCTAAACGTGGACCTAACAGCACAAAGCAAAAACAGACTTGTTTTCCTTTAAACAGCAATGACTAATTCAGGGTTACATCAGTATGTGAGTGTCACAGTTTACATCAGTCTAAATCAAGTTCCTTTTTTTTTTTTTTTAAGGAGACTAAATGTGTTTCCACAAATTACCATCTAAAGAAAAAAAAAACCTGGTATTGAACTCAAACATTTTAGGTCAATGTTTCATTTGTTCCCTGGAGAAACATTTAACCAAAGCCCACACGTGGCACAGCTGTTTTCAGAAATTCAAATTTCTGCATGCCTGAACCATACAGCTTGTGCATTTACTACCAACACCCATGGCAACCTGTACTACCACACCTCCAACTGGCACCTCTGCAGGGACTGCTCAGCTATGCAGATTAGCCCAGATTTCAAGTTCATGTGCAGCCTCCCCTCTTCAGATTAAAAATTAATCCATCCTCAATTGATTATCCATCGGTTTCCACGATGGAGCCCATGTTTTGACAGGTTATGTAACTAGTTAACAGCTATTCTAGCCACTCACAGGGCAGCAGAGCAGCCCTGCCTTGGCACACACCATGTGTAGTGACCACTACTCCTATGTGGTGATTTGTCAGCATATTCAACCCTACTTGCTTGGAATATCCCCCCAGAGCTCCAACCAAAATGTCTTGCTTTTTAAAGGTCAAGAACATAGTTTAATTAAATTAAAAAAAGTAAAAGCAAGGCTTTCTATTAACAAGCCATGACTGCCTTGCTGCATTAGCACTGCCCATCTCCATAGCCTGACCAGCTGTGGGTGCTCCAAAAGCCCAGCTGCATCAAGCAAAGTGCACTCTGAGGTAAGACACTGACACATCTGCTTTGCCTCGTTTTACAGTGCCTTTTCTTTTCAGTCTTGCAATCAGTAGCTACCTTGAGAACTGAGGAAAACCCTCTCTCTGCTTACCTAGTATAAAAGGGCCCGCTCTCTTGGCATTATTTCCAGAAATCCCTGTACAAAGAGCTTTTGCCTTAGTGGATGTTTCCCCAGCTCCTCTGTCTGATGCTCGCCGCTTCATCCTTGGCTCTTGAAAAAGAAAGGAGATCACATCTGATGAGCAACTGAGTTTAATTTCTTATACTAGTCCTTACTTCCTACAGGGAGGCTTTCACCTCCTGACACAGCCATGTCTCTGCCTACTTGTGTTTCTGCAAAAATGCTACAGCTCATTACTGATAGACCTTGTGGGTAGGAGGCTCAATGCAGTTCTGAAGGTATAAACCAGCCTCATGATTCAAAGCAGTATTTCCTACAACAGTTGTTCGAGACACACACTGGGTACAAGTCAAAATAATTAAAGCTTGTTTTACAGCAAAAACAAGTTTGCAAATTAACATATTAAAAAAAAAAACTCTGAAAGACAACACTGAAGTCACCCTTCTGTGGGGATGTCTGCTTCTGAGTCAGATTCTGTGGGTTCCTTCAGCAAGGACACCCCACCAGGCACTGCAGGCAGCTCACTGAGCAACTCAGGGGGGTTCAAGTCCACTCCTCAAGCAGCTGAGAACGCACAAAACTGACCATGAAAATGAACAAGACCTTTCACCTTTCCCAGTAAGGGCACAGAAGACTAAAACAAGCTCATTACTGTGACATGCACTTAAGCTAACAATGATTTTTTTTTAATTGTAGCCTTTAATTAAGTACCATCACCCCCCACTTAAGCTCTAACCTTTTTATTGTGGGTCCATCTAGATAGATGGAGATAAAGCAGCTGAAATTGAGTGCAGTGCTTGAAGCTGTCACTCCAGCCTCCACAGGCAGGAGTCAGTGCTTTGTTTAGGTTTAACACACAATGTGTGTTAACAGATACTCCAAGTGTACTCTCTGACACTACTACTCCGTGCAAAGAACAACTGAATCTATTAGATGTGAATCTCATGCTTTGCATCCAAGTCTACACACTACCACAATTCAGTGCAAACAACTAACAGCTTAACTAGCTCCTGCTCCTTCAGGTACCACAATTATTACCAACATGCATTTCACTTGCTTTGGAACCCAAAGAGCACCTGAGGTGACACTGCTGAACCAATACACCCAAAGGGCCAAATAAATCCCAGCCCCAGTGACTGAAACCTTCCTTGCCCAAAGGAAAGGAAAGTCCAGTTTCAGTTTAGCAGGAAGAGTGTCTTATGCTTGCTGCCACAAGCTCCAAACTGCTGGTTTGTTCCTGACACTCCTCTTCACCTTTACCTCTTGGAAGAGGGTTTCAATTATCTAGACATTAAATGATTGTGTTCTAATACTTCAAAGATTTTTCCAGCTTTACAGAGAGGAGGAATGAAGCACAGATCCATCTTCTGACTCTCTGCAAGTCAAAGCCAAGCCCTGACAGTCTTCCCTAAGAGGTTACTACAGCAGATGGGGAAAATATTTTTGGGTTGCACTTATTTGTTTTTAAGAAGTCCCAGTGTTTCACCACATAAGATCCTGATAAATCACCATACTTTGAATGAAGTTTACCCTCTGGCAGTCCCACCCTTTCTGTGGACACAAGAGTGATCTCACTGCATTAATTCATCAAGAACTACCTGTCACCTAGATCAGAGATAGCAAGAGATAAGCTGACAAGTCTTGCAGCCCTCTGCATCCCTGCACTACTGTTCTCCACCAGCTGCTCAGATCTATGACACAGAAGTGCTGCCAGGCCCAGCGAGTTGGACAGGCCAAAGTCCCACATGCTCCTTGTTCTGCTCACTTCATATCCCTAACCTAACACTGTGCCTTATAAAATCCTCCACTCCTTGCAACATCATCATCCCTGCTGGAAATGGATGAGTAAGATTTCCACTGGAGAAACCCCACTGCACAGAAACTCTGAGATAATGCTGGTTGTGCAATCCGAGCCGGGCAGGAGCTGCCGGTGCAAACGCGTTATCGTAAACAAGATAATCAGAGGACTCACGTAGTTCAGCATCAACTGTATCTTTACTCTTCTTCCAAACTAGGTTTTCCAACGTCTCAGGAGACAGGAGTCATCACCTTGGAGAAGGCTGGATGGTCGAAAGGTCGAGGACTCTGTAATGTGAAATGAGATACACTTGATGCTGCGGTTCTGGATTACTCTGGATTACGATAACGTGGTATGCACCAAAACCTCTGCAGCTTGGGACAGCTGTGTTTACTTTGGCCTAGGAAAGACCTGAAGCTCCTGTTATCACATGAGAGATTAAAAGAGCTCCTGAAGTTCAGGCCCCAAAGAGTCACAGACGTGTGGCCCGGCACAGAAAGGCAAACACAAGCACCGAGGATCTCAAAAAAAAAGAAAAATAAAAACAGCCTCAAAGGACATTTAGAGATGTGAGGGAGACCTTCAGAGCAGGCACTAACACCTTCTCCATTTCAGCCTCCACCACACAGTACTAACCTGCCTGTTTTTAACAGTATTTTAGAGACACCCAAGTTAGCAACAGCACCATGACAGTCTTCCACACCAGCAGCAACTTTGAATCATGGTAAGAGTTAAGGCTTAAAGTCTGGATTTGAACAGGACAACAGGCAGAAGAGAACACACTGAGTTTTTATTCTTATTAAAGCCTCACTGCAAGTTAATTCCTCTTTACAATTTACATTCAGCTTCCTAAAAAGAAAGAAAATCAAATTAAATCAACCCAAGTTCAGCACTGCTGACCAGTTAATCTGGACCCATTTAAAAGGGGAAATTTAGGATTTAAACCAGTCCAGAATTTAGTCTCTCTCACCTCTACCTGAAGTTTAACTCCGATACCACACTGTTACACCACTGTTAATCCACACTGGTTTGCTTCACCACTATGCAGTGAGGTCAAATCAAATGACAAAAGGGATGTTAATGATGCAGGAGCATCCCAGCACCCCCCTCCCCTCAAACCACAACCCCTGGTTCTGGGGGATCTGCAAAAACTGCTGAGGATCTTCTGAACCCAGGCCCTGAAGCTATCAATACTCTGATAAAGAGCATTCAGTCTCTGCTCTGGGGCAGCAGGGTGCCCCAGCCAAGCAGTCCCATGCTGAGGGCTCACACCTCCAGCCAGTGCTTTCAGCATGAGTCATCTCGGTGCTCAGAGCGAGTGGAGGTGTCAAAGGACATTCCCCACCCGTGTCACAGCTGCAGCACAGAATACTGGTAGGAGCAGGGGAGAAAAACACCAACATAAACAGGTACTCAGCTAGCAAAGACAACCCTCTGCCACCCACTGTCTACCTAAACATCCTGGCTTAGATTGTATCCCAAGGGTGCCAGAGCCCCTCCAAAATCTCACTCCACAACACCCAGAGGGTTTGGACGTGAACACTTGGGTTCCTCTGAGACTGGAATGAAGGTTGGTTGGAATGAAGGATGATCTCAAAGCAAAAGAAATCAAGCCTGGGGCAGCTGCTGTGAAAAAGCAGGAAGATTTTTCCCTTCTCTGCACATTTGTCTCACCCCAATTGGAGCAAAGACATCGGATGTCCCTGCACGAGCCTCCTGGAGGAGCAGCCATGTGCCAGGCATCAGGCTGAAAAGGCATTTTGAGATGGGGCTTAAGGACAAACCATACAACAAGAACAGCAACACTCCCCTTTGCCTCCTTGCCCAGCCAGCAGCATTCTCTGCCTGCAAACCTGCTTCATCTCAGCTGGTCCCAAGCTCTGACTTCAAGGGGCTTTGCTGTCAGAGCTACTCGTGACACGAAGCCGCTAGTGCTCAGACATCAAGAGCTGGACTGGAAGGAGCAGCTTTAAGTAATTTTCAGACAAAAGCCACAATAAACTGGGCACCCTAAAATGACTCTGCAGCTGTAAACAGAAACCTGAGGTCCCATCAGCCCTGGGCACTCAGACCCAGATGGCCGTGGGGGATCCCACAGGCATCCCAGGATGTGCTGAAGCCATCTGCCATCCCACCTATCCCCGAGCATCACCGCCTGCACCGCTGCACACCCCACACCCAACAGCTGCAGCAGCCCCCCCAGCACCACACAGCTCGGCTCCAGAGACACCAGCAGTGTCCCCACTCCTCTGGCCAAGACATCCAAACAACAAAAGAGCTGCTCCTGTGTCCTGCCACGATGCCAGCGGAGCGGCCAAGCCCTCCCAGCACAGGCTTGCTCAGAGCACACAAGAGGGATTACTGCACTGCACAAGGATTTCCTCCTCACACACAATAAGCAGAGGGTAAATAAGCAGTAAGTGGAGTTCCCACACACAAGCTGGTTGTGTTGCAGCCCAGCTGAGATTTAAAACAGCCCAAAGTTGAGAATTTGGAACATTTTCATGAGATGGCGAGAATCTTCGGGAAAGAGCATCCCCCCAGCCCTGTGGCAAAGCCTCTGGCTATAGGCAGCCCCACAGGCAGCTTAGAATTTCCAGTTCTTAAGACTACAAACAAAAAAAATTAATAATTTTTAGCATCAGCAGGATGAGTCTCAAGAGAGCATCCAACACTTCTGCAAAGAGCCAGACAAGCCCCTTGCAGCACTCCATCCTGAGGACGGGCCCACCAGATGCTGATGCAGGTTCACCGCCCCCGGCCCCGACACTCCAACTGCACAGACTGAATCAAACCACCCCCACTCCCTGTCCCACCATCTGTAGCACAAATGGTTTCTCTCATCAGACAATGAAATCACAAGTCTAGCACAAAAATTCATTACTTCATGATTTTAATGTGGTCCGTGCGACATATCAAACATCTTACCATAGAAGTGTCCAAAGCTTCTTACTGTGCTAGTTAAGACTAATAAAATTATTAATCAAATAATTCAGAGACCTATTCTAGATGTAATGTCTTGTAATTATGTAGCTTAAGGAAATTGTCTAATTCTCTAAATTACTCCATGATGTTCCAGTGCCCAACATAACAACCAAGAAAAACAAGAGTGGAGGAAACGGACCTTTTCATCTCAGATGAAAGAGCCAGCAGGTCCTGCAGTCCAGCAGCCACAGCTAATAGCTGGAGCAGGGGAAAAAAAAATAAAATAAGTACCTCTGGGGTGTGAGCAGGATTACTCAGCAGCACAGAAACCACCGAGGACACTGGAGCAGCTGATACACTTTCTGTTGTTTCATCTTGCAATGAGGGGACAGGCTGAGTTAGTTGGTATTTACACTTTCCAGTGTGATGACAGACAACCCCAAAGGCATCCCACCCTTCAAGTGAGCTGCTCTCTGCAAGCACAGCAACAGGGTGAGCTGCAGATGACAGAGCCCACCACCAGCGGCTGCTGAAGTTCAGGGCTCTGGAGGATGAGCTCCTTCAGCATTAGCCCACACTGTTCAAGGTGCCTCAGGAGCTGTGCTGCAGCTGCTCCCACTCGCCCTGCTGCCAGCACCCCCAACCTGAAACCTGCTCCTGACCTGGTGATGCTGCAGGTGGGAGGACGACAGCGCCGCAGGGAGTTGCAGGCAGCGCTGCCCGCTCGGGTGTGCACACAGGGCAAGTGAATCACCGCTCCCCGCGGGCTTGTCACCGCGCTCGAAACCTCCGCAGAGGAGAGGTGGCACCTCAGCCAGGTCTGCTGGGTGCTCAGCCACCCAGGGAAGAAGCATGGCATTGCTCTGTACTCATAAACTATCCCTCTCCCAACACAGGCAGGAGAAGACCTGCCACCCGAGGCAGCAGCATTCCTGCCCAGCTTTCTCTTCTGGAAGCAAACGCAGCAGCATTTGGGATGCAGCTCAAGAGCCAGAGCAAAGGTTTCGGTTTCCATTCACCCTGTCCACTCTCCTCCCAGCCACCACCAGCAAGAGGCCAGCAACAGCCTCAACTTTTGCACACGGGAAGCTAAAAAGAGTGGTTCAAATGACCAGTATCCTCCCACCACCCAAACAACACACTGGGCAGTGTTTATCAGCCATGACTAATCCAAGCTCACATTTAAGCCTGGCTGATGGCCAAGCCCAGCTCACCAGAAGCTACGCTGGACACACGAGCACCAACACTCAGTGAGTAAAACCTCGAGTGTGGTCCAGCTGCTGGCACAGGTCGGTATCGCTGCGAGAACCGGCAATCCCGGAGCATTGCCACACTCCTGGATAACTTGACTAGAGACAGCTCAGACCGAGTCATCCCCTGGGACAGAGGCTCAATTCCCACTGGAAAAGCTTCCCTGAGAACAGGCGGAGCTGGGAGTGGGACAGGCCCTGAGGAGTCACTGGCTATGGGATTACTGGGAATGGTGGCCAGGAGGGTGCCAAGCAAGGCAGGGGTGTGGGAACGTAGAGCTGCAGGGGTGGGCTCCCCTCCCTCCACCACACACCGTGGTAGATTCACCATACAAGAACCTTAACTTCACCAAAAGCTGTGGAAGTTTAACTGCTCTTTAAGAGAAGTAACAAAAAAAAACCAGGCTATGGGATGACTCAGAGCCACCAGTGCAACCCATGTACCAGTGTGAGAGCCCTTCCAGGAAGGCAAGCATTCTCCAGAAACAGAGGAGCCTTGACTCAGATTTCTTGGAAACATGTGGACACTCACTCAAGCTTCCTCCCTAAGTGAGGAGTTCACTCAAAAGCAGACTCAGAGTTTCTCTGACCAACAGGGAAGGAAGAATCCTGAGGTGCAGGAGCTCAGAAGGCACCTGATAGAGGATGAACTTCCTGAGCAAGCTGGGGGCCACAAACACCTCTGGCAGCTCCTGCTGCTGAACTGACCAACTAGAAAAATCTTCATCCCAACCTGACAATGAATTTAATCACGGCTACATGAGCAAGGCACAGACAGCATCTGAGAGGCTGCAGTGCCACAAGGAGCCCCAGTACACCTTTCCTACAACCCACAGCTAGCTCTGACCAATCTCTGCTTCTCAGGGACAAAAACAAAAAAAAAAAAAACAACAACAAAAAAAAACATCCTCACCAGGGAAATCATACATCAGGGAAAGCAAATTCCTTCCTCTTTCCCCCTGCCCCCAGCAGCCAGGGAAACTCTGAAGCACAACAACCCAGCAGCATAATTACAGCAGAAGCAAGCAACAAGCTGGGCTTTCTTTAAACCCTTCTGATGCATCAGCACAGGAGATAGCCAAGGACTCATCTCTGGGAGTTCCCTGTTACATAAACACCAGCTTCGGCTCAGCCCTTTCATGCTGAAGCACAGACCACATCCACGAGGAAAAACCCCCGATCCAGCCCAACATCCTCACCAGGGCACGGCACAGGAGTGCCTGGAAATCCAAGGCCCCCTCAGACCACGCTGCTCTCCCAGCAGAGCCCAGTGCACAAGCTTCAGCCTCACATTGCTCCCTTGAAATCAGGCAGTTTGTGCCTCTAAAGTCCCCATCAGGCGAGATGTGCTTCAGACAAGACTTTTTCTTTTATATCTTACGTTACTATGTCCACTTGATGTGCCACAAATGCGCTGCAGCAGGACTTGTCACACACACACACACACAGGTTATCGCATGACTCAACACACGTGCTGACACTTTCTTTACAGTGAGGTGTGGCTGCTGTTTATAACGATAATCTACTCATCTAGCCCTAACCAGAGAGAAAGAAATACACTGAAGTTATCTACAGGCACTGTCATGCCAATGTTACTATCACTTATAACCTGAAAGCCCACTGATGGATGCTCTAAGTTCACAAACACATACTTGGCTGACAGAGACTGCTTCACACGGAAAACAATGGGCACGGAGCCTCCGTCGGCAGGGAGCACCGCGGCGTCTCTGCAGGCAGATAACACACCCCTTCGGCTAAGCACAGTGGGTAGTTCAGGGAAAATCAATAGGGTTGTCCTTAATCAAACTGCAGCTAAGTGCCTACAAGGCTTCCCTCTGCGTGGTTTCAAAAGGAGATGACTCTGTAATATCCTGAGAACAAAAAAGCAGCTGAACATGAGGGTGCTTTTCTAAGTAATGTGATTATGTGACCAAACCATCAGCCACAGAGAAACAATAAAAGGATGTAGCACAAACATTCTAACACAGGGGAAACATGTCCTGCATCCTGACTGCTACCGGCCCAGGGCTGCTTCCCCGTGGCAGGTAAGCCTTACCCTGCCTGCCCCATCCCTCCACTTCGAGCCACAGGTACCCTATGAACCCAACCACCCGCCACCTGCACCCAGCTTGTGTCCTTTCAGCCCCAAAGGGAGCCTGTTGTCCCGCAGCTGTGGGGGCTCAGCTCCACTCTGCCAGGCACAGGCCTCTGCTCTGACTTCTCTACCTGCCTCCAGACACGGGATGGCAGCTTGAGATGAGAGCCTAAGCCACCCTGCACACCTACACACAGAGCTGGAGCGTTCGGCCTATACGTTAAGATTCTAAATCAGCAAAGAGTTGAATCCACAACACCAGTGCAGCACATTATCCACTGACAGGGCAGGAGGAGGCAGCAGCCGGCTGCCAAGCCCCAAACCCCTCATGCCAGGGAGAAGCTGTGCCACGGGCTCTTCCAGCAGCTCAGGACCTTTAACACTCTCCCATAACATGGCAGCAAAGCTCCCAAAGCCGCAGTGAAAGCCAAGAGGTCACAGAAACGGGTCCTGAGTGCAGGAAATCCCAGAGCTGCCTCCTCTTCTTCAGGGAGGATGAGGTAGGCTCCCGTGGCTGGAGGACTTCACAGTGTTACTCACTCCGAGGTAGAGCCTTCAGCTACTCACTGCTGAGACACGAGGCTCCTCCTCGGAGCAGAGATCCGAAACGACTCAATCCAGAAACTCCTGCCCAGACTGAAAGCGAAATCGGCACCGAACAGCTGCTCAGCCCCAGGGCCTGCCCTGACCCTTATAGCACCAGTACAGGGAAGCGCCTCACGACACGAGCG
>VXBZ01006791.1:420882-441779 GCA_013399135.1 Heliornis fulica
TGCTAATGTGGGTCTGTGCTGGGACGTACTGGGGGTACTGGGGTGTGCTCCACCGCCTGCTAATGGGGTCTGTGCTGCGACATACTGGGGGTACTGGGGTGTGCCCCAGCACCTGCTAAAAAGGGTCTGCACTGAGATGTACTGGGAGTATTGGGACATGCCCCAGCACCTGCTAATGGGGTCTGTGCTGCAACATACTGGGGGTACTGGAATGTGCCCCACCACCTGCTAATGTGAGGCTGTACTGGGATGTACTGGGGGTACTGAGACATGCCCTCCTCTGCCACTTGCTAACAGGGGCCTGTACTGGGACCTAATGGGGTTGCTGGGATATGCCCCAGTGCCTGCTGATGCTCGTGAGCCCCTTTGAAGGGCTGCAGGCGTTAGGCTGTAAACACAAGCAGGATCCAGTCACAGTTCTCTGTCCTATGCAGCTAAAAACTTGCTCTAATATTTGTCAGGTTTCAAGTTCTCTTAACCAGTCACCAGATCCGCAGGCTTGGCAGGGAATACTGCCATTACTTATTTTCCCATTCCAGTTGAGCTCATAAATATGTTTTAAAGTTACTACTCTGGGTGAAACTCAGCTCTGAGCAAGGCAGGAATGATGAAAGATCGGAAACGCGCTGTACGTACCTGCGTGGCTTCTATGTTGATAACCTTGTAAGATAACTCTTCTGGTCTAGTCAGCGCAGCGTGCCTCGATGAAAAACATGAGGAGTGCTTAATCTCATGAAGACACACAAGTAAATTACAAAAATCACATTTCACAAGGCTGCTGTAGGCGTAACGTTTGGACAATGTCTCTATTCTTACTAGGGAAATAAATTTATCAACTCCAGTTTGGAGACTTTTCCCTGTCTTAGAGCCTTTTTTTTTGTGCTAAGTGTAGAACAGCGGCAGTATCTCTGTAGCTGAGATTAAAACTCTGCAGAAATCGTGTAACAAAGAGTCTCATTACTGCTGCGCTCCCTACCAGGCTCAGCACCTCCATCAGGTACATCCTCACCTCTGAAACATGCAGATGTATTGATGGGAGAGGAGAGCTAAAGGGCTGAAGGCACATCTCTTCCAGGGGCCACCAGTAAGGGCAATGGCTTTCCTTGCCAACAGCCGCAACCAAGAGGTCAAGCCAGGGAAATGGCTCCCCTTTTTTTCCTGTAGGGACCATCTGGACCTTAATAATGACACACTGAACCCTGCTATGCTGTCCCCAAAGCTGTTACGGTGCAGCCAGAGTCTCCAGAGCTGTGTACACAGCACTACATCACAAACCCCAACCAAGGATCTGACATACTCTTCCTCCTCGTCAGTTGTGAACAAATTCAGTCGGAATCCTGTCTCACTGCCACCAGGTTTCTTGACCTCCAGACCTCCCAGCAGCCTGGCCAAAAAGTTCAGTTCTTCTTTAGCAAGAGGGTTGGGGGTTATATCCTCCTGCAGAAAACAGCAGTGGGTTCACTGGTCAGGTTATGAAGGAGATGAAAACTGCAAGAAGTTTTGTGTTTTCTGATATTACATAAATGTTCTTCAGAGCGATATAAATACATTTCTGCATTGTTAATGGTACAGATTGTGCAGATAGCTAGCAATTTTTCAGCTACATATTTTAAATGGCTGCTTGAATTTATAGACCCAGGACAAGATAATTTGAACAGCTGAGAAATGTGTAGAACCAGCTTTGTGTTTTCTGATGAGATTAAAATAGGAAGCAAGTACTCCGTTGCATAAGCCTGTGTGTAAGCTTCTTTAGGGAAACATTCCCTTCCCCTAGCTCAAAGGGGGTGGTGGAGGATCAGACAAGGCTCTTCTGAGAGCTAAACAGGTTCCCCAACATTTATCCTGTAAGTGTAGACTAAAACAATGGTTATTGTTTCCCTGAGAAAAAAATATGAGCAAAGGGGAAGGCAGTGCAACTCTGTAGTAAGTGATGTGGAGATGACAGACGTGGGTGTTTCATTCAGTGGCCCCACCAAGAGCCAAGGGAAGCAGAATGTAAAATCTGGTTGAAGTGGTAAAACTGCTCAAGGGAAACACTGCCACTATGAGTGCCCAGCTGCAGGGCTCTGACCCAGAGTAGTTATCCAGCTAACCCGTGACAGGAGCAGAACAACACTGACCTTTGCATGAGATGCCAAATTTTTGGATGATCCTGACATGTGTGTCTCTACTGGCCGACTAACACTGTACCTAGAGAGAACAACACGTGAGGAAGAGCAGCCTGTTACTTGTGTGTGATACAGGAACTGGAGGGAGTCATACAAGACCTAAATATGATTTTAGGATATTTTTCTGAAGACTGTAAATAACTGAGAAGTTACAGCTCACTTCTGTGTGGCATTGAGGCACTTAATGTATGAGTGGCAAAGCTGTAAGAAAGACTGCTGCTTTCTCTTATTCTGAATGGAAAATTATAGAAGATAAACATGGAAAAAAAGATAAAATTACAATACATTTCACACAATATGTGATACCAGTTTTTTACTCAGCTCTACTGCAGACATAAATCAAAGTTCTGTTTTTTTTCCCCATAGCTCTTTCTACACCTCTATGCACACATGTTCTGTTTCAAGTCATCACTTTGTAAAGAAATCAAGCTGCTAATAGGGAAAGAGGCAAAATAAATATACAGGGATGAAGATGTGTCTCTGAACAAATCCACAGGCATCAACATTTACTTCATGTTTCTGTGCAAGACAGAAATTACTTACATATTTGTTCCAAGTTTGAGGACTCTGTCTCCATAAAGATCAAAAGATCCTTCCCTTTGAGGAGTAACATAATTTCCATCAGTGGTGAACTCTGTTCTTTTAACTTCATCTCCCTTTTGATTAAATATCCTTAAAAACAAGTTGTCATTGAAATATATTTAGCAGTTTTACTACCCATTTTCAGTACTTCCTCTGCTTAATGTACAAGAGAAACGGGAATAAACCCCTATTCTGTATGTAAATGGATAAATGACTAATAGCTAATTTACTGGAATACAGACTGCCAGAAACAGCTTCATGTTTAATTGCCATGTGACTTAGTGTCAAATCCCAAATTAAATAGTGTTACTGGAGGTTCAGCTATCCATGCAACATGAATGACAGGTCTTGCTCAATTCCTGTTAGACCTCTGGGAGCAACTGTTCCTTCGGGAGCAGCCACACGTGCAAGACACTGCGAAAGGTAGAGGCAGAACTCACCTGATGAGTCCTGGAACTTCGGTACCCCAAGGGACCGGCCCCGATATTGGCAGCACAAAGCGACCGTTAGAGTTTTGCACTTTATCCTTCAGAAAGATAGAGACCTGCAAAAGAATATTCCACCTTCTAGAAAATCAATTATGGATCTGCTGATCCTAATTCTTTGAAGCCTGACCTCTCAGCCTTCCTGCCTAGGCTGGGATTGGTTTCTGTAAGATTTTGATGTATATATAGAGACTATGATTACAGACCAAAGCCAGTCATGTAGAGCTGTGGATCAAAGGATGGGCACACTGATGGAACTACCAAAAAACCCTGTACTGTTTGTGCCCTTGAGTATAATCAATTTATTTAGAGAGTATCACGCCCCATAACTTCAAGCTCAGATTCCAACTTTCATACCAAGTTTCTACTGAAAGGAAAAACACATTTAGCAACTAGAAAATCCCTACTAATAGATATTCTTTCTTTAGTAACATTTTAGAATTGAATATTATTGAGTCAGTGTGCTCAGTTTGTGAAATTCTGGAGACTGACACGGCAAACACATCAAGATGATTGAAAAGCAAATTAACAAACCCAAACTCACAGCACTATTATGACAAGATACCTTTGTATTCTAGCCACAAACTCCCTTCTGTCCTTATTGATTAGTTCTATTGGGCTCTTACCCTTATGTGCATGTCCTGAAAAAAAACGAGAAGCGTTTGCCTGATGAACTGAAATTCACCAGCAGAGAGACAGCTGTATGTCTGGAAAAGAAAAACCATCATGTAAGACTTTGCCAGGGCCCCATGTCCACCCCAGGTAAAGGTGGCAACAAATCTACAGGAATGCTGCTAGCCTAAAATAGTACATGGGTGACAGGGGGAGCAGGAGTTATGTAAGGGGAGCTGATGGTCATTATCAGTAATTATTATCTGTGACTAAAGGCCTGATTTAATTTCTGCTGAAGTTAATGGAGACTGAATAACCAATGTATTGATTTAAATTGGGCCAGTACTAAAATAACACCGGATTTATAGACATTTCCCTCTCTAGAAACCCTCTGGAAACATCTCTCAACTTCCCAGAACTTTTAAGATTTTATGATACCAGTTTCCATTTGCTGGGACACTCATATTCCTTGCCCAAAGAATTACAGCAGTTACATGAGCAAAAATTGCTAACTGGGAGGCCAATTTGTTTCTTTCTGATTAAAAAGAGGAGAAGGTTATTTGGATGGTTCTCTGAGGTTGAGAACAGGTCAGCCTCCACACTTGATACAGCACTTACTGACATAGTATTTAGTCTCCAAGATTAGCTTGAAAGAGGAAAAAAAACCCAACCCCACAACCCAAACAACAGCATGTCCAACCCTTATTCTAAGGAAACTCACATCAATCAGCTGTCGGAAAGTTTCATCCACTTGGTTCATAATGCCAGGAGAATCGTATATGAAATCCTTGATCGCATCCAGGTGATTGAATGTGACGAGCAGAATGTCTTTGGGCCGAGGGCACAGCAGCACTTGGTATTTGAAAGCCATAGTCATAAGGTCATACAGCTGCAAAGCAACATGGGGAAATTCTGGTTCCATCATAACAAACTGGCATCCAACACCCACAGCTGTCAAACAGGGCACGTCAGTACAGAAACACGTGTGTTCATACACACCCGCCGTCCTCACCATGAGCTCTGGGCTTTGGGCACCACAGGACAAGAGGGACACAAAACTACTGGGGAGGGTAATGAGGATGGGGATGGGTCTGGAGGAGAAGTCATATGAGGAGAGGCTGAATGCCCTGGGGTTGTTGAGCCTGGAGAAGAGGAGGCTGAGGGGAGACCTCCTGGCGCTCTGTGGCTTCCGAGAAAGGGCAGCGAAGGGGTAGGCGCCGATCTCCTCTCTGTGGGGACCAGGGACAGACCCCGAGGGAAGGGCATGAAGCTGTGACAGGGGAGGGTCAGGGTGGGTGTCAGGAAGAGGCTCTTTCCTGAGAGGGGGGTCGGGCACTGGCACAGGCTCCCCAGGGAAGTGGTCCCAGCACCCAGCTGGGCTGAGGTCCAGCAGCGTCTGGACGATGCGTTCAGTGCCCTGCTCTGACTGGGCTGGTCTGTGTGGAGCCGGGAGTTGGACTTGATGATCCTGGGTCTCTTGATGATTATGGATCCCTTCCAACTCAGGAGATTCCATGATTCTATGATTCTATGTGGATATTTTTAATATACATTTAAAAATCCAAGGAAGTTAAAGAATGCCTACTGAACTTCTTACAGTCAAAGAGCAAGCAGAGCAGAAACAGTTCTGAAGTACCTGATACTACCACGTATTTCCCCAAAGCTCCCCTGGCTCAGAACCATTTTTACAAACCAAGCAAATGGAAAGAGGGCTCTTACAAAAGGCTTTCAAATGACAGTGACATAAAGCCACGTACTAATCATCACCATCAGGAACATGGTAGCATGGAAGCACAGTGGTGAGGACTGGGTAGGTGGTCTTTTACCTTGTCCATGCTTGCCTGGTTCAGCCTCATGATTGAAGCGTGCGCGAGCCGGTCGTACACTGTTCGCAGAGCTTTCTTGGAATACAGTTCCTGTGGTTTAAACAGCTCTTCCATAAATTTTTTATTGAACATGGTTGTGATGATGTCATTCATAACTGCAAAGACAAAGAGTCTCTGTTTTTTGCTTCAGAAATAGCCTGTTCATCTGATGAGAACTTGGACACTGACAGCTGTGAGGACTGACATGAACGCTTACCTGTGAAAACTAGGTACATCGCCACAACAGAAAAAAGGATCAACATCACTTCTTAGGTCAGTATTTATCTCAATCCCACACTGGTCTAAGCAAGAACATGATTCCTGACTCTTCCCCAGGGGCAGAAACACTACTTGAGCCATAGACAACAAACCCTGTTTTCCAGTGGGAATAAGACTGGGTTTTGTTGTCTTGTTTTCACAGCCATGGCTGTCACTTTCCACTTTTTAATATAATTTTGTGTATAGGCTGCTCTGACATGCATTATCTATACAAGCTACAGTTCTGCTTCCTCAGAAAACTGGTTTGCATCATAAAAATCACAGATTTTTGCAAATTATGTAGCTGTCTGCCTGTTCTTTAGGCACTATTGCTCTATTTTTTATACTAAACAGAAGCTCCTGAATGATTCAAGGCTCCTTGAAGTGTTTATTTCAAATGGATTAACACTGACAAGTATTTAAGGAAGCACTTTTAACACTGGGGTCTGTGTCAGGCCATCCAGGGTTCTTACACCACAACATCTGCAGCTACTACAGCAGTTCAAAAGTGCAGAACTACAGACTGCCTTACGCCTGCTTTGTTTCTTTTATGTGTATATTTAGACATGGAATTGTTACGCAACTTACTCAAGAGCAGGCAGAGTGCTGAGTATAAGGGTTGTGCTCTGGTTATTGAGCTTTTAATGAAAAGAAAACAGAAATAATTTTGCAGCAATTCTACCAGATGCAGCATCTTGGCTTCTGTGCCAAAGCTGATCCTATTATTATTTACCTGATACTTTCTACAGAGTATTCAGAAACAAGCATTTATTTCTCTATCAAAAGCTAAACAAAAATGTCAATTCACACAGATGACAGTATAAGCATGAATTTTCCTGAGCAGATGACTGTTGCTAAAGCTCATAACACCAGCTGATTCTTACGGATTAGAAAAATCTCAGAGGAAGTAAAAAAAAAAAAAGAACAGAAAAAGTGAACATTCACACAGTGGAAGTGATTAGCTCTTTGAAATGCTGAGATAATTACTCATTGCTGGATCAGACACCTGGCTTTTCACAACCAGCAAACTCAAGCTACATAAGCAGTGAAAAGAAAGTTAATGTCTTGGTCCCTTCATCTTTTCTTAGGTGATTAACTCGCTGGGGAACACTGCTGGGTACGTGGTAGGTGCTGAGCCTCCCTGGATACAGATAACTTTTCCTGAGGGAAAGGGAATCGTGTTGAGATTCCTTCTCCCTGCTAAAGCTTGATGTTAACAGGTTTTCTCCCTCACTGGTGACACATGAGGTTCAGCATCCATCACCTGTACCCTCCTCTTGTACACAACAAAACAGACAGATCTCAGCTCAGCTCTGAGCAGCATGGATTACAAAACCACCTAATTACAAATGGAAAAAAAAGAACCCAACCTTCCTCCTCTTCCTCCCTTCTTTTTAAATAGCTGCCCATAAAGCAATCAAGACTGGCAGGCTGAGGCAAATATCCTCACTTTTTTCAGCGGAGAAAATCAAATATGTTAGTAATTATTAGTTTATATTTCATTTTGTGAGTAAAAAATTATGACAAAAATAGGAACTTTGCCTTACACTGTACTTCTTTTTTATAAAGAATAATAATAGTTTTAAGTTGTCCACAAAAGCTTCTCCTCTGTTTCTGGAGTCGCTAATACCCACAGGAGACAGACAGTGTCCCGGCACACTCATTGTGGCTGGTAGTCAGTCACAACGGAACTGGAAGATCTGCATTAACCACGCACCCAGCCCTACATAAATTATCTTCTGAAATTAAAACCTCTTGTATTGGCTATAAAAAGAACTGAGAAAGGCATTAAAAAAATCACGATAAAGGGCAAATCTCACGCAGTACGTTTGATAATGACACAGCAAAGAGGTCTCAGAGCACACGTAGCCCCAGGGGAGGTATTTACACCACTCTAACAATGGAAAATAACAGAGGAAGGGGTGTTAGCTCAGGGAAAATGGCACGCCAAGCAACACAGCATTAAAGCAAGTTAGCAGAGGGGTTTCATCAACTGGGATGGGGAGAGGGAAACCAAGTACAGACAATGCAATGGGCAGAAGAGAAGCTGAGGATTTACGGTGGTTTTCGCCTACATGTGCCATGTCACTGGCGACAGACACGTTCCAACACCTGGTCACTGTCACAGAACATGGCTCGGATGCATGACACGAGGCCGGAGTCTCTACGCCTGGGTTATGCTCATGCTTCTTGGAGGACATTCAAGGCAGCGGAGGGAATGTTACGAGTTCGATACAGTCACACCTTCTACTTGGAGTAGGTTTATAGTTTGTAATGAGGTCAAAAGCAGGTGAAGCCTCCTTGTTGTGGCTTCAACAACAACAGAGTCAGCTGGTTTCTCTGCACCTCTTCAGAGATCCCCCTGAGTGGCATTCATAGGCAAGCTTTTTTCTCTCACAAGAGAAGCTGGTCACTATGGGATCTGCATCTATGCTGCTACCATCTAAATACGCTAGAGCTGGCCTTCAGACAACTGGACATCATTGTGGGTGTGATAAAAGAAGAATGAGGAATCTTATTCTTGCTCACAGCATGTAGTGGTGGGGAAAAAATAGGAAAAAAAGGCAGAGCAAACTCCAGGATATCAATCATTACCTTCAGTACATACTCAAAACCTACAAGTGATGCTTATTCTGAAAAGCACGAATCATAACCCTGATGTCTCTTAAAAGAGGGCTGCTCAAAGAGACACTGGAAGTTATTTGTGTTCACCTAGCAAAAAACCTGAAAGAGTTTAGATGTATTTCCTCATCCAGCTCCTTACCAGCCCCCTTTGCTGGTGGTTACCACCTCCCAGCAGTCCAGAAGGAAACAGACACTCACACCTCAGCTGCTCCACTGCGAGCCAGATGTCTCAGCTCAAATCCAACTTCAGGGATAATTGCAGTCAAGGTGAGCTGGGCTGAAGTGTGGGCACCTGCTCCTTTGTGATCTCTGTGCTCCAAGGGTGGCAACCGCCAGCAGAGACGGATAAACAGCTAGGATGGAGATGCCATAAGTGTTTCCTGGAGTTCACGGGTCAAAACCCTAAGTGGTGGATTACAAAAAGAATTAGAAAAACACAGTATATGCAATATTCTTGCATTAAAGCAGAAAAACAACCTTCACAATGCTCACGCAATTATTGGCTTGTATTAATATGATGCTAGAAAAAAATGAAGATATCACTTGGGCTAGAAAGGCTGCAATGATAGAAAATTTAGATCTATTTATAGCCTTGGTTAAATTTGAAACTTATTTTTGAAGCCATAAGATTTTGAGATATTTTCTGTTTTTTTCTAAGGTCTATAAAGTGCCTTTTAATGAACAGGTTAAGTATTATTGTTATTCATCTTTGACACTATGACTAGAAGGCTGCAGGAACAGCATACAGTGTGTTCACGTACGATGAGCCTCACGTGTGCATGTAGTGGTGTTTGTCTACTGCATGCAGCTAGAAGATTACAGTACCTCGTTTCCTGTCCACATCTGTCCATTCATCTACACGAAGCATATAAAACAAAAACACCAGTTCAAGAAGTAAGAACAATAGTTTCAAGGAGAATAAAAGAAAGAAACTAAGAAAAAAAAAATCATCTAACTAATGGACTTTGGTTTTTCTCATCAGCATTCAGCGCTTAACAAGAACAAACTCCTCTGTTACTGGACGTCTTTCAGTTTCAGTGAGCACACAAAAGATGAAACCTTGCCCTGCCCTTGGGAAAAAAATATCTCATTGCTTCAATGGAGATAAAATTTACCCTTGATTCAGTCTTAGCAGGTTACACATTTAGCTTGGAAAGGTTTCAACTGTTTTTTTTGCACTTAGAATATTTGAGTGAACAGCTTTAAGCATTAATAAACACCTCAGTGTGGACAAGGCCACATCTCACTAAGATTAATACCGGGTTTTTTTTGAAGATAAAATACACATGTGAATAAACAAATTCTCCTGCTGAGACATTCCACCAAGTATGGCTGATATAGTTTAAGCTCTAAATCCAGACCTCTATGCACAGCAGTAACCTTTTGTGAGCTCATTCTCAGAAGACCCACACGAGTCATTAAAACTCACACTCCTGTACCGATTCCTTCGCCTTGCTTAGCACTTCTTCACATCCAATAGGCAGGAGCAGGGAAGAACACAACAACCTCTTCAATATGGAGTTTATATTGAGCTGATTTAATTCCAAAACACTAAAACTTCTTTCCCTGCCCCATGTCAGGAAGGTGCAAGAATTTAGAAACCAAAGCACAAAGAGGTGCTCAGCTGGGAGTTGTGCTCACACACGTGACCCTCTGGGCTCTATTTTACAATCATTTTGCAAACACTGGACTGACAGATTTTTATAAAAACTGGACAAGGGCTTCAGGAACCACATTTATTTCAGTTGAAGGGTTTTTTTAACTGCACATGCTTCTCTCACTTTACAAAACTATTCCTGGAAACCGCTTTGGTTTGCGGTCTTCCCGAAGGAGCTCAGAACCTGGATTGAGACACTGAGTTACTCTGATTCCAAGAGCATCTTCCCGAAGCTCCATCCTCTGAAGCAAGCACAGAGATGCTGCAACATATTCCCACTTCTACCTCAGCCTCACTCATGTCACAAACGGGCTCCTTAACACCTCTGGGCACTTACTACCACAGAAAGGGTGAGAGAGCTGATTACCTCGACAGGCTTCACTCTGGAATTCGGGCAAGACTGAGTTTACCCACCGTTACCCAGTGCTGAATCCCCTACTTGCCCACGGCTCGTCTCGATGCCAGGTGCCGTTACTTGCCCTCCCGGTGACAGCACCGCAGACCCGTCACCGGGCACCGGAGGCGGGTGGGTGGTCGTAGCGTGTCAGGGAGCGAGGAGAGCTCTGCCCTGGCCCAGGCAGCACCGGTCCCTCGGGGCCACCCCGACACGACCCTGCCCTGGCCCAGGCCGCGACCGGAGGGGAGAGGATGGAGGGGAACAGCCCCCGGCGCAGGACCGGCTCCGGGAGGGGTCCCGGCCGCCCACCGCTCACCTTTGCGGGCCTTCTCCCCGGGGATGCTCTGGGCGCGGAGGCGCTGGTCCAGGATGTAGAGCATCTCCCCGCCCAGGTTGAGGAACAGCAGCGGCAGCGTCCGGGCCGACATGGCGACCGCCGTTCCCGTCGGCGCCGCCGTTCCCAGGCAACCGAGCGGCCAATCCGGAAGCGCCGTCTTGACCGGTCGGGTAAGGACGTGTAAGCCCCGCCCCCGGAGAGGCGAAGTGTGCAACGGCGCGTCTGGGGTGGGAGAGCGAGTGACGTCATGCGGCAAGGGTTACAACGATGGTGACGCAACAGGTGGTGCCCTGCGCCGAGGGGTGCCACTGACGTCACGGCGGTGACGCACCCCATCACTGGTGGCATCAGTTCAACACCCAAAGCAGACACGTTGGGGAAGGCTGGAGAGTGAATATGGAAACGACCTGGTTAGTGCCTGCAGAGCCCTGAACCGGCCCGTGTCACCCTGTGCAGCGTCTCACCTCATGTGTCACCCCCCCAAACGCTGCTGGCCAACAGCGCTGTGCAGCACGACCCCCAGGGGCCTGCTGGGCATCCACAGGAGGCGGCTGTGGCTTGGGTGTGTTGGCTGGCAGAGGTCCCTGCCATGAGGTGGGGGTGAAGCCCTGATACACGCTCCTCTCAATCAGATCACACCACGGGGTCCAGCCCCACCACCTTTAAATCCAAGTTCTCAAACACCTCAACCACTCACCACACTTCCAGGCGCTCAGGGCGGCGCAGAGCGCGAGGGCACATAAAGCAGAGAGGCAGCAAGTCTTTAGGTAGTTCTTTATTGTGAAAGGGCTGCCAGCCCTGCCGCCCCGCTACACGGCCGTCCCCTCGCACTGCGCCTCCTGCTCCTTCGCAGCTCTCGCTCTTGCTTGCCACGCTCTTCTCTGCTTCAGTCTCTCCGGTGCTTTCAGCTTCTGTGCCTCCTGAAAGACCTGTGGGAGGAGGAGAAGGTGAAAGGGAGACAAAGCAGTCTGGTGCTGAGCAGAGCTGCTCCCCACAGCACAGAGCCCGGGTCCTGCAGCAGAGGCCATGAGACATGCGGGGCAGCAAGGCAACTCCTTCCCCTGCGCATCCCCCAGGCCTACAGCCAGCACCGTTTCCAGGGTGCCATTCAGAGGTATTCTGTCCCTGATACCCACTTTCAGTTACCATTTCACTGAAATTGGGTATTTATGGACTGAAGGCACTGTTATACTGTGACATACATTGACATACCCAACCCAGTATATTCTGTACTGCACACAGCAGTTACACCAGTGTATTGGTAGCGAATGAGAGCAGGCAGTGGGCATACCCACATCCCTGTGACAAAGCTGATGATCCCTATGGGTCCCTTCCAACCCAGTATATTCTGTGACGTTTGCCTCACCAGTCAGGTCCCACACCAGGCTGTGACACAGAGCTGGTCTGAACCATACATTATCTGAGCATACTAGGGGCACAACCTGAAGCTCTCAAACACAGCACCTGGGTCTTTGTCGAGGTTATGTGTTCCTCTACAGATACTATCACTGTCTCCTCGAATTCAAAGCATGGAGTGAAGAACTCATCCATCTTCTCAAACTGCCTCAATTATGCCTTTCTATAAAGTGGATTGGGGCTTTTTTTCTACTCCAGCTACGTGGCACTCTCTCCAGATTGCTCAGTACCTTGAGGCAGAAAGCCTTCTTCACAGCCCAGCGCTTGGTCATCCTCCTGCAGTAGGGAGGGGGTAGGGTGTACTGGATATCCAGCTGCTTGCAGGTGTTCTCAAAGATATCGTAGCGGACACGGCGAAGATACGCAAGGAGTTTCTTCCGTTTATCTATAGCCATCAGCATGCGACGACGGTTGTTTTTATCCTGCAAAGGACTCAACATTCACTAGATTGCAGACAGATTATTCTTCCATTCCAATAAATTACTTAGAATAGAAGAGATTCTGGCTGGAAGGAAACAATAAGGTTAAGGACAGTATCTTAGAACAATTTTTCTTGGCAGATACTGCAAGCACTTTAGGTCACTACAAGGAGATCTGGGAAAACTTAATTTACTTCTCACTGAAATTGCTTTCTTCATTCTGTGTCTGCACCTTCCTCCCCCAGCCCTGAAGACTGTTTTTGACTTCTACACAGTCCCAGACAGTGGAGACAAAGACTGTAGGGAAGGTCTGAAATGTATTCTTTCAGAAAAAAAAAAACCAAACCATAGAAGCATTTACCTTTGGTTTTTTTTCTGGAAGTTTAATATGAAAATAAGTTGTGACTTGGCTGTATCTGACTGTTTGGGTTGTTCTTTGGAAAAAAATCATGCATATAGCTTGGGCTGTGGTATTCAGGGCAATCCCCCATGGGAGAAATCTCTCTATCCTATCCAAGTAACTTGTGTAAAAAGCAGGTTTCATCCAAGTAGTTGCAAAAAGTCTCTTCTACTGAAATACTTGATACAAGTTCTGGCTTCTTGTAAAAACAGAATTCCAAAAAAGCTTCAAGCTTTTGTGTATATCAATTATGCACTTTTCTTAATACAACTGATTAATCCATGTCCCACCTTTTGCACTGTATGAAGAATCTTTAATCTATCTTGTTCGTAAACTCGTAGTTGTGGTATTTCAAATTTGGGCTCTGAATCCAAGTAGCTCATACTGACATTAAAACAGTCCCCTCCTCTAAACCTTTCTATAGGCAGAACAAAAGGAGAATACAGCTGCTGAAGTGATAACATTCATTATGCTGGGAACTAAGCAGTGAAGCCACATCTGCAGCCAGGGTCAGTTCAGCTAAACTCTGTTCAGGGGTATCCGCTCAGCTGCTTCCACTGATCCGGTAACAAAAAACCAAACCAAAAACCATGCTCCACATTTCAGTCAGTGAGAATGCAGCTGTGACTGAGCCAGCTCTTCTCCAGACTGGCACCAGGGAACAGTTATAACTATTTTATAAACCTCCTTAGGAAAGCTGTAATCCCCAGAATTAAAATCCTTTTGTTCTAAACTGAGAAAACAAGCCCAGCAGCTGCCGTCTCAGGCGTGTGGGCTCAGACTCCTGATAGTTACCTTGGGATGCCTCTGAAGATGCTCCTCGTAAGTGCGTATCTTGGCAGTCAACTTAGCAACTATAAAGAAGAGACATAAGAAGCTGTGTGAGAGCAGCAGCTTCCCAGGGTGAGACAGCACCATCTGCATTCCCTTCAAACTGCCGGCTGAGGACTGCGGCTCCTACGGGTACTCACTGCACCACGGCCAAGCAGTACCCGGCAGCCTCTGAATAAATGCAAAACAAATCAAGTAACCTAGAGGAACCAGAGTCAGAGCTATTACTGTTATGAAGCTGCTTAATTAGAGGTTAAATTTTTAACAAGAGATTGTATGAATTTACTTGTAAATTCCTCTTGTACACACCGGTGACTTTGCCTTCATCTCATGTCACTTGGTTTAAGCTTTGGAGGAACAGGCACAAACTACAAGTTCTTCCTAAAAGCAGCAGCCAGCTCTCTGACTCCAGGCTTTGGAGAAAGGTGCTGCTGTCATCCTGAGAAACTGAAGGTCTCTATTAATAATAAAGGAGCTCCTCCTGGTCAACAGCACCATGACCTTCATCCCTGGGCTGTCCATGCTCTGAGCTTCAGCCGAGCTCTCCAATGCAGAGGGAAAGGTGGGCTAAATCCAGCAGCTCATCTTGGTAGCAGATGCAGTGCAATGCTTCGTGCCACAAGCACTTCACACATCATAACACACATGCTGCCTTTGGAGGGCTGATATGGAGGAGGAACTTGGAAATCACCCTTGCAGAGATCTACCAGTAAGTCCATCCACTGCCCCTGCAACACTCCCAAACCCATACCACATCTTCCAGGGCATACTGCAGGCTCCCTGCCTCCCTGGTGCTCTCCTGAGGGGAGATTCTCCTGCTTGACACAGGAAACTTTAAGTACTGGGGTGGAAGTAGATGAATAAAAGCAGAGATGTATCATCTGCCAACAATATCTTTCTACTTTTTTAACTTACCTTGCACCTCAAAGGAACCATCGTCGTTGGGAGACCTCCTGACCTTCGCCACCAGCTGCTCTGTCTTTACTTTCATCTTCTCCTTCTGTGGATAACAGAGAAGAGCTTGTTACTTTCTCAGGAACACTAAAGGTCTGAGACACCCTGGTTCTCTTCCCAAATGCCCACCAGATAAAGGCTTTTTAATTAATAGCTTTACTCAATGTCCATCACAAAAGCTGTAAAGAAGTGCTGCAAGAGAGGACCTGCTGCTTGCAGGACAGTGCTCAGAGCACAGAGGGAAGCAGCACAAAAAGATTGCAGCAGAACACAGAATCACCATTGTTTGAACCAAGAGTCCAGGCACACCCTTCTTCCCAGGACCACAGAAGAAGGGTGGTGAAGAGCCCCACCGCTCTCATGAACAGAAGACAGAACCGAGGCCAATCTCACAGGGAAGCAGCCTTTACTTTTCACATCTTTTTTAGCTGAAGCAGTAAGGAATGGTAAGGTCTTTGTGCTACCTTACAATTTCCTTGCTTTATTTTCTGGGCATAGAGAAAGTAAAAATAATGTGAAGAACATCTGATGGCCAGTGACCTATTTTCTGAAACACAGACCAGCCATAACACAGCTCATCTCCCCTGTGAGTGCCCAATGTTTTTTCCTCTCATTTTAATACACAATTATAATAATAAACGAGACTGCATGGCAAATTTTTAAGAGTGTACAAGACTTCTCAATCACCTATTTAACAGCCCCAGATTTGCAGTCACTGAGCAACACTTAGAAAAAAAAGTGAGTGAAGGGCATTTCACAAGACAGACAAGTCTCACACAAAAGCACTCACTAAATCCAGGATTTTTATGCAAGTAGAATGAAACTTACCTGGCTTGCCATTTCCAGTGACAACAGTCTTTTCACTACATCATCAACACTGCAAGGAGATTGGAGATCGGTTTATAAACTAGAAACCAAGTATATTTGACAACAGAAATCAGGTTCAGTCTTTAGAACTGGTCTCAACTTTCATTTACTCTACAAACTTACAGCAACTCTCCCCTCCAAAACCTGTCAGCCATAAACTATTTATCACATCCCTAAGAAAAAACCACCACTGATTACAGAAGCACTGAGTAGCCTTGCTGCCATGGGAAGCACTGTTATTTCAAATAGTGATGAAGTCTTATCACTTCCCAAACCAGTATATACAAACCAGGTGCTGAAGATTAACTCCTAACCAAGTGTGCAAGGATGAAATAAATTATTTTTAAGACTGGCTCCTTGAAAAAAGCCCCGTGAAAATCCCAGTTATGCCACTGGGGGCTCTCCATGCACCACACATGAGCAGAGCTGGAATCGAAGCATAAAACTGCTAACTCCAGGTCCAAATTTCAGAGCAGACATTTGTGATGAGCTGTTACCCACACACTCCCCAGCACCTGAGCTCAAGACAGGCAGAGATTATTTCTTAGAAGATTATTTCTAGCCTTTCAAGATTATTTCTTTTTTCTATGAGCTAGAAAGTGTACAGAAGATGTGGGCAACTAGCACTTAATCCTACACTAAGCAAACAAAAATTCTTATGTAACTTTAATCAGTGACTGCTTTTGCAAATTAGGCTTTCAAAACGACTCTGCAATTTTTTGTTCTAAATTGCATACCAGTGACCACAGAGCATTAATTAATTAGTGAGTGGGTGACAGCTTCCACGCACTGTGATTGTGTGTGCGTTGCGGTTTAACCTGGCAGGCAGCTAAAACACCCACACAGCCATTCACTCACCCCCCACACAGTGGGATGGGGGAGAGAATCAGGGAAAAAAATGAGTAAAATTCATGGGTTGAGATAAAGGCAGTTCAAAATGACAGAAAAGTAAAATAGTAGTATTGACAGTAATAAAACAAGAACATTAACTCTATCCCAGGCAAAACCAGGGCAGTGTGCAAGATACAAATCTCTGAAGAGAGCAGTCATTCCCTTTCCCTCTGTCATACCTATTGATTATTGGGACATTGGCATAATCTTTCTTCAGCATCGTGGGAGGAAGATCATCCAAATGGCTGGGGATGTCTACAAAGAGAAGACTGGCATTTGAGGGAGAGCAGTACAAAGTCAGAGCTCTAAACATGCAAACTAGGCCAGAGGAAAGAAGTTGCAAAGAAAATAGACTGAATGCCACATGGTCCCATTAATCTTTAACATACCTTTCTTCTTTCTTCTCACAGGTCTGGCATAACATCTGGCTGTCTGGATGAAGGGAGCGCAAGCTTGATAGAAAAAAAAACCCCAAACATTTATTAGGTTTGTGAGTGCTTTTTTAGCTATGTACACATCAAATGCTGCTCAGTCTGTACTAGAAAACTGGTGAGGGTATTTAGATGATGTAAAGTGATTGATGGCTGGTCAGGTCTTTTGTCCCAAATGACTGTGGAACAGTTCTGTATGTTCTCACACGGGTACTAAAACCAACGGGTAAAGCTGTGCTGCTTCAGGGTGACCTGCACCTAAATGATGGGAAGAACAGAGCAAGAGGAAAAGGCTACAGACACTGAGCGGAGTCTGAGGGCTCCCCAGCTGAACTGTGTTAATTTAGAAGGTTTAAAGTGAACTCATTCAGGTAGTTTCACGTGTGAATAGACAGGCTGCTCTGGACAGCCCCAGCAGCAGAGTGCAGAGGCAGCAGGACCCAGAGACAACCTTTAGCTGGCACAGCCTGGTACAGATGAGAATATTCCTCATCTGCCCGAGCTGAGCCATTCTTTGACCTTTCAAGAACAAATTTTTCAAAGTGCTCTTTCAGGGCCTCTGCTACTGGAATCAATACCTGCTCCAGACTATTCACCTGTGCCTCAAACACACCTTCAAGCAAACAGAACCGGCCGAGAAGCACACGAGCTCGGCTCTGGATCCAGATGGCACCGGAGCTGGGCAGGGGCTGCTGGCACACGCGGTGTGCTCAGTGCTCCACACCCCGTCCCACACTTGCGGAAGCCACGCCAGGACTTCAGCCCACACCTTGGCCCAGCTCCCTGCAGCTTTACCGAGGCCGCTGGCCCCTGAGCTGCTCCAGCTTGCCGTGGGCAGGGCAGGGGCAGCGGGCACCCCCCTGCCCGGGGCACGCTCGGGGCTGGCCACCCTCCAGGCACTCCCACCTCCTCGGGGCCTTGAGGGACACCCCGACGTCCTGCCCGTGCCCTGCCTCCCCAGCAGCACCCCAAGGCCACCCAGTCCCCATGGGGCTCCTTCTCCCCTTCGCCCCGGTCCCCGACACCCCGAGGCCGCCTCTTCTCCACCGTTCGTCCTCGCCACCCTCCCTCCCTCTTTCCGTCCTTCATCGGGTCCAGCTTCCTTTTCCACCCTCCCTCGGTCCCAGCGGCCTCGCTAGTGCGACCCCCCATCTCCCCGCCGCGCCTCACCGGCCCTCCCGCCGGTCCCCAGGACGGCGGCCCCGCCGCGGCCTGGCCCGACCAGGCAGCGGCCCAGCACCGCCCGCAGCGCCAGCATCTTCCACCTCTCACGGCCCCGCCGCCACGGGCGCCGCCATATTATCCAGGCGCGACGGCCGAGCGCCGACCGAGGGCGAAAGAGTCGAGCGCCGAGCGCGTCGATGAGCGCAGATTTCCTCCGCCCCGAAACCACGCTGAGGGGCTGCACCCCGCCGGGGCGTCCCGGGGCTCGTCCCAATCCCCCCCGCCCCATACACACATACTATCCGCTCAGAGACATCCTGGGCCGTTCTCAGCGTGACCCCGTTTATTGCGGGAGGAGAGCGGAGCGGGAGGGGACGCACACAGCACGGGCGGGGGGAACCGGACCCCCGTCGGGGCTGTCCCGGGCTGGTTCCGTTAGCGCTGCCCGGCCCGGGCGTTAAAACGTCCGGCAGTCGCAGAGCTCCTCGGCCCCGTTGATGCGGAGACCCTGCAGCAAGGGGAAGGTGGCGGGAAGCTCCTCGGGACAGCCCCCGTCCCCCGGGAAGCCGTGAGGGTCGCCGGTCCCTGGGAACCACACGTTCTCGTAGGGTTTGGGGCTGGGGCTGGGGTCGAGCAGGTGCTGCGTGGAGCTGGAGCGCAGGTAGAGGCGAGGCGGGATGTGCTGCTGGCCCTTGTACCCGTCGCCCACCACCCGCGCGTACTGGATGGTGTCCCCGCTCCCAACGGGGCCTTGGGGCGGGACGGCTGCAGCCCAGCCAGGGCTCGGTGTGCCGGGGCCGTCCTGCCGCACGTAGGGCTGAGGCAGGCTGGGGAAGGGGCTGGGGGTCTCGCTGGTGAGCTCCTTGCCCCAGGTGGATGGCAGCTTGCCCGCCACCCTCTCGAGCACCGTGACGGTAGAGATGGCGGCCAGACCAGGCTCCCTCGCGCCAGGGACCCGCAGAGGCTCCTGGAGGAACAGTGTGTGGTCACGGCACGTTTGCAGGGTGCCCTCCTGTCCCTGCACCCCATTGCCCACCTCAGCATGGCTTCACACCCTGGGTGCTGTGCCCCCAGTGTAGAGCAGTGCCTGGGTGGGGCACTGGGGAGCTGCCACCCACATCTCACCTGCTGAAGCTCTGCCGGCACCCACTTGCCCAGGCTGCTGTTGGCGGGGTCGGGGACGCTGGGCCAGAACTGCTGCTTCACCCTGGTGACCACAGGACAGGGGGCTTGAAACTGTGGCCTTGGGACTGGCCTGGCTCCTGCCAAGCTCATGGAGGGATGCCACTGCTCCCTGCATCCAGCCTGTCCCTCCAGCAGCGGGGCTGTGGCCAGGACCACCGCTGCATCAGGGGACAGGGATACCCAGGGCAGCCCAGCCTGGTGGCACAGAGCCAGTGCAGCCTGTGGCAGGTCTTGGTACTCACCGCCCCTTCTTCTGGAAGCAGATGAGCAACAGTATGAGCAGGACAAAGATCAGCCCCAGGGTCAGGAAGAGGAGCTGGATTTCAATGTCATCTGGAAAGTGGGAAGGGGAGACAGTTGCAGGGGAAACCACAATGGGGCACCTCCAGCCCTGCTGTGCCACGAAACTGGGGTGGGACGCAGGGTCTGGTGGGTGCCCTCCTGTCACTACACCTCCCCCTCCCGCAGGTGGGTGCAGCCCCTCACCTAACACCATGGTCACCAGGGTCAGGCTGGTGCCGTTGGTGCCGCCGGCAGCCGTGGATGCCATGATGTGCACTTTGTACAGCGTCGAGGGCTTCAGCTCCCAGATCACAAAGGAGCTGAGAGTGGGATTCACAGTGGCACCTGGGAGAATGCAGGGGCTGTTGGCAAGGTGGGGGCGTCTCTGTGGGTGCCCCTCACCGACATGGCTCCTTGGGTCTCTGCTGGCTGGGGGTCTCATATGGGACCTGCACACCCCCCTGACCCTCTCTGATGAGGACACATGTTCTACTGATGTCCCCAGCCAGCACATCAAGGCAGGATGGACCACAGGGCCGGTGGTGACGCAGGCAGGACTCACTGGACACTTCTGTGGTGCTGTTGGCCCAGAAGATGGTGTAGCTGGTGATAAAGCCGTTCTGCATCTCAACCGGCACCGGCTCCCAGCACAGCTCGGCACTGGACTTGCCGATACTCCTCAGGTGGAGCTTTGGAGCGTAGGACGGTGCTGAAACAGAGCAGGACAAGCAACTGGGAGCTGTGCAGAACCAGTGCCTCAGGGTAGGGGACCAGGGAGGGGATATACTGAGTGGGCAGTGCCACTGCCAGGTGTGGGTGTGGGGTTCTACCCAATGGGGCTCAGTCCCACTGAGAGCAGCTTCAGAGACCAGCCCAGATTGAGCCCCATGGGTTGGGCTCTTTGGCACAGCCCTTGAGTTGGGGGCAATGGGGGGAAGGCTGGCTCTCCCTTTAGAAAGGCAAAGGCTTGTTGGTGTGGGACAAGTCCCCTGGGGCCCTGGGGGCAGCTGCTGGGAGCACACATACCCTTCTGCTTGGAGTAGGCTGCGGTGTGGATGGGCACCCCTATGG
>VXBZ01006791.1:452167-462810 GCA_013399135.1 Heliornis fulica
TTCCCCTTCGATCCACCCTGAGTCTGCAGCAGAGGAGTGGGAGGTGATGCTGGGCTGGTCTCCCTGCTCTTGTCTCTCCCTTTGCTTTGCTTCCCTCTCCATGTTCCCAGGGGACTCAGCTGAATGCTTTGGCCAGAGGAGTCAGCAAGTCAAGGGCTCTGGGTTTTGCTGGGTTGAGCTTCCTTATGGCTTAAAATTGCCCCAGTGGAGATTGAGGTGGGACACCAGGAAGAATTTATCTCCTGAAAGGGTTGTCAGGGGCTGGAACAGGCTGCCCAGGGCAGTGGTGGAGTCCCCATCCCTGGAGGGATTGGAAAGGCCAAGAGATGAGGTGCTGAAGGACATGGGCTAGAGGTGGCCTGGGTAGGGTCAGGCTGGGCTTGGACTCCATGAGCTCAAAGGTCTCTTCCAACCCAAGGGATTCAGTGATTCTGTGATTTTATTCCTCCCTGGGTTTGGGAAGGGCAATTCTCCAGGAACACCTCTGCAGTGCTCGGGGTCCCGTGGGTTGTGCTGCCCTGAGTGCTGCAGCTGAGGCAGCACCAGGGATGCTACAGGCACCTGCAGTGGTCCTGCTGCCAATGAGCCTGCTCAGTCCTTGTCTGAGCCTGGGATAAACCTCCATAGCTCACACTGTGCCCAGGGTCACGATGCTGCGGCCGGGACGCTGCTGCTGCTGCCTGTTCTGCCCATCAGTGGGGAGCTTGGGGTGAGGGCTCCAGCACCAGCACCCCACAGTCAGCATCATCTACCTCTAGATGCTCCTGTGCCCCCTGCACCTCACTGATGTCCACCCCCCATTATCTGCAATTTCCTTGAAAGCTGTCAGGCTTCGCTGGGGGACCTTTGCAAGTGAAGAGAGAAGAAAACAACCAGGTCTGCATTTATTCCACTAGAAATTAAATCCCCCCTTCTTATTTAAAGGTATCAGTGAATGAGGCCAAGTTGTTAAGTGACAAAAGAAAAATGATTCTTGCCTTCCAGGGTTATTAAAATCATGTTCTACAATTTTAGCAGCCACAAGGAAGCCCAGATAATGACAGATGATGATAATACATCTCCGGCACAGCCTGGTCTATAATGATACTGCCCATATCTCTTGTATTACCACCAATTACTCAGCGTATAAGTGTAATGAAAATGTACATCCATTCTGGGGAGCTGCATTTGCTGCCTCTGAATCCAATTTCTCCCTCTCCTGTTTGGTGGAGGAGGCGGCTGCAGCTCTCTGCTGGCTGGAGCCACCGGCACGTCTGGCTCTGCTCCGGGGCTGGAGGAGCCAGTGCTGTGCCCAGCAGGGAAAGGTGCCTGTGGTGGGTGCCAGGTGCCCCTCACCCCGGCCTCGTGTGGCAGCTGGGATGGGGGTGCTGGCTGCATGATGGCTGGGATGCACTGCACGGGTAGGACAGGCAGGAGACGCTCTGAAATGCAGGAGGAACCTGAGAAGATGCCATGTGAATCCTCTCTCCTGCACTGAGAAGACAGTTAAGATCTAACCTAGCTGGGGATGGGCATGGAGCTCCCAGCAGCTTTCTCTGCTGCCATAAAGCACCTTGAAAGTGCCCTCCAAGTCCTGAGACAGCATCATCCTGCTTGTCACTGTATCACCCTGCAGCATCATCTCACTTAGCCCACAGCATCACCCCACTGCATCACCCTGCTCATAACTGTATCATCATCCTGCTCATCACTGTATCATCACCCTGCAGCATCACCCTGCAGCATCACCCTGCTCAGCACAGCATCACCCCTCTCAGCCCTCAGCAGCTGTGGGACCCCATTTATAGGCAGAGCTGCCACCAAACCCCCAGTGTCCCCTTTGGGTGGCTGGAGGCGGCAGGGTCACCCACCCACCCCCCTCCACCCATGGCCATGTGTTGGGGTGAAAGCACCCTCAAAGTTTTACACCATCACAGGTGGATGGGCCCCCTGGGCCGGGGGGTTGTGTCCCACAGCAGCTCTTAATCCTGTCCAAGGGGAGTGGAAATCGCTCAGATAAAGGTGTCCATCTGATGACACACCAGATCCCCTCCTGCTGTGGCACCTGGAAGCTCAGAGAAGGCTCTCTCCGTGTAAGATTAATACAGATATATATTTCATCTGGATTCTATTATCTTTCACTTTATTCAGGTCAAAAAGCAGGAGACAACACCTTTTAAGATGAAAACACAATCTTTTGGAAAATTGAAAATCTAGATCATTGTTTGAGTAGAAACATGTGCACGTGCTCACTGCTGGCACCTCCAAGCCCACATGTGGGGACAGCAGCACGTGGGGACCCCCAAGTAAAGAGCATCTTGTGCTGCTGGAGAGGAAGCTGCTGGATAGGAAGCTCCTGGAAAGCTTCATGTGTGTCTCTGCCCACCACATGCACACAGCCAGCCCTGAGCAGAGACATGTGGGGAGCCCTGCCTGCCCCTCCTGCCCCCCCTCCCTCCCCAGTGAGCACCTGCAAGGAGAAAAAAACCCACCATGATGGGGCCAGGTCCATGGATCTCCATGGAGCAGAGTTCCAACACCCATCAGCTCTTTAAAACAGGTCTCCAGGTAGCAGAGCTCACCTCACCATTTCTTAAATTAAATGCCTTTATTTTTTCATAATTTTGTCTAATATCTATGTTTATGTTTAATACATAATTAACATCCCCTCCATGCTCCAAGCTGCTCTCTTGCAGCGTGCCCGGTACCAGATTGCATTTCCCAGCACAATTTTAAACGAGTTATTAAAGAACATAGGTGCATCTATTAATTATTTCATAAATATTAACAAGCCCTTAACGACTGGAATCCTGGAATAACATGTTCCTATGGAGTCAATTTTTAAAGAGGTTGTTAACTACACTGACCACTGTGCTGGCGGGGGTGATGGCCATGAGGGGCACGTGCTGAGCCAGGCCAGGGCTCGCCCCTGGGCTGGGATCCCTTGGCAAGATCCCAACCACACAACACCTGCCAGCAGCTCTGGGACAGGGACAGGGCAGGATGGGGGAGGGGTGAGGGTGGCCGTGGCAGCTGGGTCTGTGCAACTACCAGGTGAGCTGGTAATGACACGTCCACCTCAGCATCGCAGGACAAATCCTGGTCCCGTCACCTGTTCTGCACTGAGCTGGCAGCGGGGACACAGAGCACAGCCCACACCTGCCCCTGAGCTCATGGGATGCTCGTTGAGATACCCCATGGGGAGCTGGAGGTGCAGGTGTCTGGGAGCCAGTGTGTGGCATCACCCCGAGTTACCCGCCAAAATGACTCACCAGAACGGGGCACTGACCTGGAGGGAGGGATGTGCAGGGAAAACCTTGAAATAAAACATTGCTCTGTCCTCTCCCAAGTCACACCTAAACTGAGGATGGACCTGGGGGCACCTGGAACGTGGGTGATGCTCAGGGTGGGCTGCATCTCCCACAAGGGGGGCAAATCAAGGTCCTGGCTTCATCACCCCAGCAGGTCAGCACCTTTCAGACAGCCTGGCACAAGGGAAGCCCCTTCCCAGCTCCTTAAATCACCCTGGACCCGTTCTCACTCGTTAACCAGCCTGGCTGCAGCAGCCAGCAGAGTTATGGAACAATTATCTCACATTAGCAGCACTCCCAGCAGCTGGTAATGCCGGCAGTATATCTGCCTCCTCCCTGGGGAATGTTTAGTCTGTGCTTCCCTTTCATGGAGATACACAGTGATGCTGCAAAGTCCAGGAGAAGTTACAGCCTTGAACCATGCCACCAGCTGAACAGGGTTGTGCCATGGGGCAAGTGGTGCTGGGCTGGGGCTGGACTGGGGCTGCGCTCACAGCGCTGGGTGGGGGAGAGGGATCAGGAGCTGTGGATGTACCAACCCCTTCAGGAATGTGAACCAACCCTGTGCTGACTGTGAGCAGCAAGGGGAGGTGCTGTGTGGGTCACATCCTGCACCCACATGCTGACAGGCTGAGGGAGCTGGGCTGGGGCAGCCTGGAGAAGGCTGTGGGGGGACCTCACTGCAGCCCCCCAGGACTTCAAGGCAGCGGATGGACAGGAGGGAATCGGGTTTTCCCAAGGGCAGAGAGTGGTGGGACAAGGGGATGGAGTGAAGCTGGAGGAGGGAAGGGTCAGGTTGGAGATCAGGGGAAGTTCTTCATGGAGAGAGTGGTGAGGGGCTGGAAGGGGCTGCCCAGAGAGGTGGGGGATGCCCCAAGCCTGGAGGGGTTCAAGGCCAGGTTGGATGGGGCCCTGGGCAACCTTGCCTGGCTACAGGCCTGGAGGTTGGTGGCCCTGCCTGTGTCAGGGGGGTTGGAACTTGATGATCCTTGGGGTCCCTTCCAACCCAGAGCACTCTGGGGTACTGTGTCACTGCTGCAGATGAGCACCCTGCTGGGAACCCCCATGTGAGCAGTCACCCCAGGCCAGGCTGCCAAAGGGGCTGGTGTTTGGGGGGTGGAGGAGTGATGATGTTTTTGGAAACCCAGGTTGACACTGGGGCAATCAAAGCTCTTTCTGGCCTTTAGCAGCATTTTGGCATTTGATTCCTCTGGACTTACAGCACCTTCTTCCCTGGGAGAAATTTATAGCTATGAATTTTGCAAATCCCACTAGAGCACAATTATCTTCTCACATAAAGCAGAAGACCTGAATCGTAGCTCCCATCCACAGGGGAGGTGTGTGGTGGCTTCAGCTCTAATGGGGGTGGGGGAGGTCCAGCCAGGGACCCCTAGTGAATTCCCTGGGCTGGGGCTTTGGGAAGCAAGGAATGCAGAGTTAAATCTGCCCTGGGGTGCGGGTCTGGCCGCATCCCTGCCCTGCTGCGAGCCCCGCNTAATTTAATCGGGGTGACAGGAGCGGGGCTCCCCGGGGGCACTGCACTGCCGTTCCCTGACACTAATGTTACTTTGTGTCACAAGGCATTTTTTTAATGCAGCTTGCTAGTAAAATAATCAGCCTTCTCTGGGGGTACAGAGGAATTTGTTTCTCATCTGTTATGATACAGATGTCGCTCCTCAGCTGTCATTAGCGCACGAGAGGAGAGCCGGGCATCACGGCTGGTGTTTCTGGAAGAATGACACAGATGACAAACACACTCCTGCCTTTCAAAGGTAAAAAACCACCTCTGTCATGCAACATCCCTCAGAGGACACGTGGTGANCTGCCGTGCTGCGAGCCCCGAGGCTGGAGCGAGGGATGCTCCAGCCCCACTATGGACAACCGCCCCTGGATCGGCTCCTGGATCGGCTCCTGGATCCCATGGCTGAGGCTGCCTCTCCTCTGCTGCCGTGTTAGCACCGCGATGAGGCAGCGACAGCCCTGGCCCGGCAGCACACCCCAGGAGCGGCTCGGGCATGAATATTGATGGGGCAGCTGGANAAATAATCAGCCTTCTCTGGGGGTACAGAGGAATTTGTTTCTCATCTGTTATGATACAGATGTCGCTCCTCAGCTGTCATTAGCGCACGAGAGGAGAGCCGGGCATCACGGCTGGTGTTTCTGGAAGAATGACACAGATGACAAACACACTCCTGCCTTTCAAAGGTAAAAAACCACCTCTGTCATGCAACATCCCTCAGAGGACACGTGGTGACGAATGCTGTGGAGCCCACCCAGCCCCATGGGATACATTGGGCTCTGCCCCCCGGCTCTTCCCTGGGTCCAGGGGCTCAGTGCTGGGAGGGGAGCAGTGTTTGGGAGGTCTGGAGGGTCCTGGGCTGGAGCATTGCTGCTCCAGGGATGCTCATAACCCTGGAGGGGTTGCTCAGTTCGGGATCCTAGCACTGAGCTGAGGGATGCTGGGTGCTCTCCAGCTGGCCTGTTGGAGAGCAGTGCAGGTGAGAGGGACCTGGGGGACAGCAGGATGACCATGAGCCAGAAATGTGCCCTCATGGCGAGGAAGGGTAAAGGGTGAGTGTCAGGAGGATGGAGCCAGGCTCTTCTCAGGGATGGCCAGGGACAGGACAAGAGGCAACGGGTCCAAGCTGGAGCAGAGGAGGTTCCATGGGAATGTAAGGAAAAACTATTTCCCTGTGAGGGTGACAGATCACTGGGACAGGCTGCCCAGAGAGGTTGTGGAGTCTCCTTCTCTGGAGACACTCAAGGCCAGTCTGGACACGTTCCTGTGTGATCTAACCGAGGTGACCCTGCTCAGGCAGGGGGTTGGACTGGGTGATTTTTGGAGGTCCCTTCCGACTCCTGACATTCTGTGAATCTGCGATGCAGTGTGGGCATTGGCTGGACAACAGGCAGCTCTAATTACAATGTCCCTACTCAACAAGTGCAGTAATTAGTGTTAATGGATTGGTTTGTGTTAATAGGATTAAGATGTCTGATGGGAACCAGTTTACAGGAGCTGGGTCCCTGCCCAACCCCAGGAGAAGATGCTGAGGGCACAGTGAAACATGGAGTCAAACACCCTGAGGGCTGCCCCTCGGACAGGGCATGGGGACAGGGCTCTAGGTCTGCAGGTCCCTGTGCCAAGGACACCCCTTCCAGTCCCCGAGGAGCTGGGTAACCTGCAGGAGGGCACAGAAGGAGCCCTGGCAGGGTTGTCTTGGGCCAGAGCAGACCCAGTTCCTGGCAGCATCTGGAGGTACTGGGACCCACCAGTCCCAGGGGCTGGCATATGCCAGAGGCACTGGGGAACAGTTCAAAGCACCCCCAGATTTAGCCAGTTTTGAAGCTGTCTGCCTGTTCTGCTCCTGACCAGAGATCTGAGGCAGTTTATCAATTTATTTAGTGAGCTTTGCAGCTCACCTTCAAAGCCTCTTGACTCCATGGTGAGCAGCCCTGCTCAATTCTGCTCATGCATCTTTAATCTCAAGTGAAAAACGAGAGGATTCCCCCCTCCCTTTCTTTTCACTGGTTTCAGAGACAGAGATAACAAAATCAAATCCTCTGCTCAAGCAGACACAGAGGGGCAGCTGCACCTCTCCTCCCCCAAGGAGGAGCCGCTTCCACCCGCTCCACAGCACCAAACCCGTGTGAGGGGCTCACAGCTGAGGGAACTGCCCTGCACCCCGTGCAGGAGCCGTGATGACCATCCCCATCGTGGTCATCAAGCACTAAGAGGAGACAGACAAGGACCTGGAGAGCTTTAAATCCACCAATGGGCAAAACACAACTTCACCCTCTGCTCCGACAGGGGCTGGATGAGGAACCAGGAGCCGGCGGGGGAAGCGCCAGCCCGTGGGTGGGAGCACGAGGATGAGGTGTTTTGGTTTGGGTTTGTTTTATTGTCATTTTTTCCAAGAGGAAAAAAAAAATTGCTATGGCAACTTCTGCAACAGCAGAGCTCCTGGGAGCCTGCTGCAAGTGAAACTTGCCACTCATCATCTGACAATGTTAATCTGCAGGATTTACATAGTAATTAATGTCAAGAGGCAATCTACAATTTGAGCAATCAGGGTTTCTGTGCATAAAGTCAGGCTCCACAGACAGCCACGTGTAATTGTGTGTAGGGTGTTTAACCCCTCGTGGGTTTTCCCTGCGGAGAAGGGCCTGACACCCGGCTCCCCCACACCCTTTGTCAAAGGGGGGCTGGAAAACCCTCACACCTCCCAAACCCCAGCACCCCCTGCTGAACCAGAGGCTCACAGGGCACCTGCCACAGCCTGCGGGGCCTTTGACTCCCCAGTCCCACCAGCTCCTCTTTGCCTCTGAACTGGCTGGCTGAGAAGACATCTCCTGCCCACATCCAGCCTTTGCTGCCTCAGAGACTCTGTGCATTTCCCCCCATCCCTCCCTCCAGTGTAATCATTAACTCAGCAAATTGCAGGATCCTTTTCTAACGAGGCTGCCATTAGCCCCCCACCACCACAGCAGGATTCCTGACCCCCAGAAGCACCAGTCCATCCCCTCCCAGCTTTTGAGCTGGGAAGGAGCTGCTCCAGCCCCAGACAGCCCTTGCTCTTGCTGCCCCCACATTGCCCCCCAGCCCCACTCAAGTCATTCCCATCCCCACTTCCAGGCTGGCTGGGAAAGCTGTGGCCAGAGCCAGGCAGTTCAGGAGAGGGGTTTTGGGAAGGAGCAGCCGTGGACCTGGCCCTGAAGGTGGGAACGGGGCAGGGGGAAGGGGGGGACTGTGCATCATTCCACCCCACAACCAGTCCGGTGTCAAGAGCTGCTCCCATCCTCTGCTGTATCCCACACCTCCCCCAGGAGACACTGCAAACCCCTGCGTGGAGCTGTCCCAGCCATCCCTGTAAGGAGTAAAGCTCTGCTGAATCCCAGCATCCTTCCTCCATCCCTTCAGCCGGAGCCAAAAACTTCAGAGGAGAGGGAAAAAAAAAACCAACCCCAAACCCTAATTGATTTCTTCTGTATTAACAAGTCAATCACTAGGGTGGGTTTTTTAATGACTCATAAGCAAGCTTGACGTGTCTGTTAATTAAATAGCCATCCTCGCTCTAATCCGCTGGAAGTTAATCACTTGGGGAATTAAAAGGTGTCAGTGCTGAATACCTCATTACTGTGAGCGCTCGCCTGCCCCTGCTTGGCTGGAGGAGCTGCAGGGCTGGGAAGGGGCTGACGAGTGAGCAGCTGGCGTGTCCGAGCCCCCAACACCCCGAGAGCCGCTCGTCCCCCCCAGACCGCTGGGGCAGTCGGCTCCCTCCAGGCCGGCCCCGCTCCCGCCGCCCCCCTGCCCGGGGGACAGAGCCACAACCCGCTGGGGCTGGAGCCGGTGGAACGGGGCAAAATCGGGGGTAACAAACTGGTCATTTTTTTATTTTGAGAGCTCAGTGCCTTTGCCAGGGCTCTTCTGAGTATCATCTAGCTTAATATTGATGAGGCCACTGCAATTTAATTTGTTGGCTCAGTGCACACACCCCATGACAAGCCATGTGCGAGGAGCCGGTAGCTGAGTGACGGGACGTGGCAGCTGCTCAGTCCCCCCTTGCCAGGGCACAGAGCTGCTGCCCCAGCACTGCCGTGGGGCAGAGCACCAATCCTGTGTTACCGTGCACACAACACAATTAGCGTGGCATTATCAGGGCACTAATCATCTCAGAGCACAACAAGGAGCTTCTGTCCTGTAGTGGGACCTGCCCATACCCCACCACGACACCATCGGGGACGGCAACGCTTCACGTGTCACTCCAGGTGACAATTGACACCACCTCTGCTGCCTCTGAGCTGCTTTTAGGGGTGGTGGGGACCTACCCCAGGAGGAATCCTTCTCCCCTTGGTCCAAGGGCACACTTGGAGAGTGCTGGCTGCTCTCAGGGACAGGCACAGCCTCTCCATCACTGCCACCAGCCTGAGCCCCTGCAGTCAGGTCCTTCCCAGCTGTCTGGGAAAGGAGGGGGGGTGTGGATATAGAAAGCAAATAACCCCCCTCTGTCTTCTGGAAATGGTCTTTGGTCAAGACTTTCAGGTTTAAGAAGCCCTTTGCAGGGTGTTAGCACATCACAGGCAGTGTCACTCCTGGAGAAAGAGGGTCAGAGGAATTTACAAATGCATTATGTGTTAATTGCATTAATTCTTTCTCATATGTTTCCCAAAGACAACTCTTCTGGCCCAGCCCCACCACTCCCCTGCCTTCCCAGTTGCTTGCCACGTTTCCTGCTTTCCTCACCATTTCATTAAGCTAAATAGCAAGAGGGCAAATAGGATAATCCTGGTGGTGAATGAAGGATGCAGCTCTGTGTTGTGTGTGCATTGTATTAATCATTTAGTGACGTGCTGGCTACTGGCCCGATGTGAGATAACGAGAGGTAATTAGTTACAAAAATCAGGAGGTGGGCAGATTGCCAAGTGTTTACAGGCACCGTGGTGATGGGGGCAGCCAGCAGAATTCCCTTTTCTAAAGGATCAAAGCTTGTTTTAAAACCTCCGATTCAGTTACAGACCAAGGGCCAAGCTCTGAGCATCAGCAGGGATGGACCAAATGTCCCCAGGGGTCCCAGCCTCGGCTGCGGTGGGAGCACTGGGGCACAGACAGGACCTGCCTGGGAGCTTCCCTGGACCCTGCTCAGCCCTGCACAGTGCTGGAGCTGCTCTTCAGCCCACACCATCCAACAGCCCTGAGCTCTCAGTGGAGAAATTACCACCTGCAGGAAGCATTTCCCCCCTGCACCCCAGCACCCTTCCCTTTGCACCCCACCTCTGCACCCAACCCACCACTCACCCGGTGCTGCAGCCTCCTCACCCGCTGGGGCAGGATGGACCAGACCAGCAACAGGCAGCTCAGAGCAAACCTGTGCTCACCAGCAGCAGGATTTAAAGGTTTTTCCCAACCATTCAGGCAGTTTGCAGAGCTGCACATGTGAAAAGTGTTGAGGAGTGAGTGCTCCCAGGAAGGGAGCATCTCACCTGCTCAGGTGCTCCCTGCCCAGGCTCCCCAGTAAAGTCCAGTTCATGTCCTGCTCTGACACGTACATGGCAGGTTGCACTGGGCATCACTTTGCAAACTGGTTGCAAAGGGCGAGGAAGGCTGCAAACCACACAGAGCTGGGTTTATGTCCTCTGAAGCACAGTCCTGGGACTGCAGGGACCACCCAGGCTGCAGCCAACGGAGCGAAGCCCCAGGCAGCTGGACCCAATGGTCCAGCACCTCCTGGTGATGCTGCACAGTGAGACGGGCAGCACCAGTGTGCAGACACAGTGGGAACGCTGGGTTATGGCTGAACCAGCTGCCACGTGTGTTGTGTGTGCCCACACGTGCTGTGTGTGTGCCCACACGTGCTG
>VXBZ01006791.1:462910-490101 GCA_013399135.1 Heliornis fulica
TGCTGTGTGTGCCCACATGTGCTGTGTGTGCCCACATGTGCTGTGTGTGTGCCACATGTGCTGTGTGTCCACACGTGCTGTGTGTGCCCACATGTGCTGTGTGCCCACACGTGTTGTGTGTGTACCCACATGTGCTGTGTGTGCCCACATGTGCTGTGTGTGTGCCCACACATGCTGTGTGTGCCCACCCGTGCTGTGTGTGCTCACATGTGCTGTGTGTGCCCACATGTGCTGTGTGTGTGCCCACCCGTGCTGTGTGTGCCCACCCGTGCTGTGTGTGCAGCCTTGTCCCTGTCCCTTCCCTCTCTCGGGCACGGCAGCTGCGGATCCGGCTGCTGGGGGCAGGAAGCTCCAGCTGCCGCTCGGAGCGGGCGCAGGGGCCAACTCCATTAAAGCTGCTGGAATTGGTGCCTTTGACACAACTCCAGCTATAACTTAAAGCCAGAGTATGAATAATAGAGCTCTGTGCTCAGCCCCACGAGTGAAATATATCTGATTGTTCTATCGCCTTCTGCACAGAAACAACCTGAAATCAATTCCCCCGTGTCTGGCAGGTGCTGGGCCAGGCTGCAGCCTTTGCTCCCAGCCTCTGCTGAAGCAGCCCCTGGATCAACACCCACCAGGTCCCATCCTGTCGAAGCTCTGGTGGATTTCTGTGTCCTAAGCCAATTTGCACATCATTCAAAACAGTCGTGTGCGAAGCTGTAGGCAGAGCTGAGCTCTGCACGAGGTGCTGCCCTGCTGCAGAGGGGTGGCACTGGCTGTGCTCCCAAACAGGACCATTTCTGGGTCCCCTGAGGGAGACCCTGGGTTGGCGGGATCGGGCTGGAGATGTGTCCCAGGGACATCCCACTGGGGACCAGGGGCTGGGGTGCTTCACCTGAGGGGCAGTAGCTCAAAGCGGGAGGGGTTAGTTTGGGGACAGTCTGGTTAGTTTGGGGACAGTCTGGCTTTGGAGTTTTGAGAGCCTCAGATGGAGTGAAGGTGTCCTGCCCACGGATGCTCCCACACCATCCTCTTGTCTATCACTAGTGACAGACTGGCAAGTGAGGGGCTGACAATTAACAGAGGCTCAGGCTTGGCACATCCTGCGTCTGCAGGAACCAGAGGAGCATCCTTGTAGGGCAGAGGAGGATGAGCAAAGCCCCTGGAAGGGGAAGGGTGGGCAGGGAGATGCAGGAAGGCACCAGAATTTGGTCCTGACAGCATGGGATTTTTCAGGCTCAGCCACAGCACCAGGCAAGCAGAGGAGCCCCCGCTGATCCTCCCATTAACGAGGTGTTTGAGGGGTGTTACAGGGTTGGGGTTGTCAGGGGGTTCCCTGACAAGGTGGTCCAACAGAATGGCAGTGGCTGGGGAGCCGTGATCTGGGGGTGAGGGGGTTCCCTGTGCTGCCAGCAGGGGTTGGGCTGCCGGCATCGTGTGCCACCCTGGATCATTTCCAGCGCTGTGCTGGTTTTTACAGCAGGAGACAGGACTTATCCATCTTGTAAAACACCTTTGTCAGAGGAGCCGGCAGATGTATCAGGAGGTGTAAGGGGTGGAATCAGGTGAAGATGAAAAGCACACGACGTTTATTAACTACAGCGAGACGCTAAAGGTTGACACCCGTCCCTCCCACTCAGGCTCAGCCCGGGGAGTCCCGGCGGAGCCGCCAGCAGAGCACAGGGAGCGGAACATTCCCGTCACCCCGAGCCAGCTCCTGCTTGTGGCACTTCTGAAGGCAGAGGGAAAGGCACAGGCTGATCTCAGATTAGTAATGCTTGAAAAACAGATTTCATCCCGCCCTGAACACCAGACTTTCCAGGCTGATAGCTGAAGGGACGAGGCGGTGACACGCCCCTCACTCGCTGTCCCTCGCACAGGGCGCTGGCTGGGGGTGCCCTTGCCCAGCACCCCGGAGAGCTGGAAGATCTTTTCAACTGAAACGGGTTTGTGCTCGTGGGTGGGCTTGGTCACAGGGGTTGGTTTGTGTACGTTGCCCGGTGTGTTTGTTTACATGAATCTGTTTGTTTGATTTGGTCTGTTTGTTTATTTAGCTCCCTCCTGCTGCTGACCTCTGCAGAGACCCCCAGCTCAGTACAGCAGGATCTGCTGGCAAACCTGCTCTGTCCAGCCAGCAGCACCGAGGGGCTGGTGGCCCCATGGCCCCTCCCTGTCCTGAGCAGCCCCTTCTCCCTAGGGACCCCACGGGGGACGTGTTGCTTCACCCCAAAGCCTTGTCACTGTCCAGGTACATGCTGGTGAAGGGGACAGCAGCAAACCCAGCTCAGCCTCCAGCTGCTGAGGGTCTGTACAAAACCCCCCCCCACGGTCTCCCAGCCCCAGGGCCCACGACAGGTGTGTGACATTGCCCATCGCAGTGTACAAGCTCTAATAGCCAAGGAGCAGATGAGATCAGCCCAGTGCAGCTCATCCTTATTGAACCCAGCTGCAGGGCCCAGCCTTGGGGCCAGCACAGCCCCCAGGTGCCCACGGGGTCCATGCACTGGTCCTCCCCAGTAATTTAAGGCGAGGGAGCAAAGGCCAAGGGGATGTTAAACCACACGAGGCATCCCACCTCCAGAGGAGCTCCCGTCCCCTGCAGCCCTCCCCAGCCCCTTCCAGGGAATTCTTAAGGAGTAATTGCAAAGTGCTCTGGTGCATCAAATGCAGGATGTGATGCTATTAGCTCTCAGCCAAGAGCTGGCAGGGAAGCAATCGTGGCTGTTTCCCCAAGACTGAGTCGGGGATAATTGAGCTGAATGGGAAGGAATTGCTGCTCTTTGTTGTCGGTTAGGAAATGATCTTCCAGTCCTTCCACACTGATCTCACTTTGGGTTATTCAAACAGACTTTTGAATTAAGAGATAAAGTTGTTTAAAAAGACTCCAAAGCTCTTAGAAAAACTTTGAAAATCTTTCTGTTTAAACATAACTCTTCTCCTGGTGTTCTGCTTAAGCTCTGCAGTGTGTGTTACAGATACCTCGAGCACAGGGATGCTCCAAGGGGCGGATTCGAGCTCACCCCAGACCCCCCTGACATCCCTGTGTGGGGACCACGAGCCTTCTCTGCCGGCTCTCAGTGGGGTGCAGCTAGTGGAGGGTGCCACAGCACCCAGCCTGGGGGGTCTCACCCCATTGCTGTGTGTGGCAGGCGAGGTGCAGACATGTCCCACACCCCCCAGCATCCCCGTCTCGGGGAGGGGGAGGTGACTGTGGGACTGATGAAGTTTGTGTTACAGAATGTACAGCTCACTGGCAGAAAATCAATGCAGAAACATAGGCAGCCTCACTCCCCCCTTTTATTAGCAATTTAAGGCTGTTTGAAGCTGAAATTATTCCAGGTCAGGGAGGTCAATCCACAGTGTAACAGCTCTGAGTGTTTCCTTCTGCTTGAGCTGTTGTGCCCCAGTAACGGAGCCTCCTCCCTGGTGTTTGTCTTCAACCAGCTCATCCCCAGCTGGAGAATCCCGGGTTCTCCTTCCACCCAGGCTCTGAGACGTGAAATAAAGCATAAAGCCCTGAACACTTGCAGTGAACCCACGGGAGATGGCAGTGCTGCCGCCGGGATTTTGACCCGTACTCACAGGAGCGAATGCATCAGCCAGGCAGAAACGATGATCTTATCAAACACGGGATTTGCTTCATAAACACACCCAGGCTGGAGCGAAACACGGCACTGTGGGAGGGGGGAGAGCAGTCAGAGGAATATTTCCATGGATTAAGATGCCAATCACAGCGGGGCTGCCGTCCTCTCACGGAGCACAAACAGCAACAGGTCCCAGCTCCTGCCAGTGCAGGTGAAAACCCTCCAACAGTGACATCTGTGGAAGTCACATCTCTGTGTGAGCTCGCTCCCTTCCCCTCTGTTAGCTGAAAAAGCCCCTCAAAATGCCTGCAGCCAGGTGGGACCGTGTCTGGGACTGGGACTGACTGGGGGCTCCAAGCATCACCAGTGTCTGTCAGGTCCTGGGGCCACAGCCATGGGCTGGGGCCATCCCTGCCAGAGAGCACAGGCCAGGGCAGAGTCAGGCTCTGGGTGCTGATAACAGGGAACAGGAACCACTGGGAAAGCCCTGGGAACACCCAGTGTGTTGGGGGGAAATGGAGACACTAGATGGATGAAGTGAAGAAGAGGATGCTGGTGGCTTCATCCACATAAACCAGCCCCTGGTTTTGCTGGTTTGGTGCTGGGCAGTGAGTGGGGCAGAACCCCCCGGCCCCTGCCCAGTCTGATCCCACAGCCAGCTTGCTGGGAGGATGGGAGATACTGGGAAGGTGCTGCTGGAGCTGGGTCAGAGACCCTGGGAGACCAGGGTTGGTGGGCACCATGCCACCAGCACCCCCAGTGCTCTCTGCCCCCCTGTATTTCCAGTCAAGGTGAACAGTTGGCTTAAAACCATTTCTCCTTGCTGGCCATCAAGCCCCTACCCAACCCTCTACACAGCTCGTGCTCCTTCTCCCCCGCTGGCTTCCAGCCTCGGAGCTGGTGGCAGCTCTGTGAGGGACGAGCTGGGCTGGTGGCAGTGCCTGGCAGGTCGTCACCTCCAGAAACAGGCTCATTCTCTGATCAGACTGTCTCTCCCCACGCATATATCCCTTTATCTCCATGGATCCTATACATGTGCATACACAGCAGGACCAGCTTCCTCCAGACTCCCCTGTCAGAGGGAGAGACTCTTCTTCCCAGGGGAAAAGCTCTTCCTCCCCCTCCCTCATTTGCAAAGTCACATCCTTGGGTTTGCCAGCTTCTGGATCGGTGCTTTCCTCATCCTCATGTTAATTTATACTTGGGTTTCGTTTCTAATTAAAGATGAATAAAACTTTTGCAATGACACAAAGAAATTAAAACTCTCATCAGCACCAAGTACCAGCCCCTGAAGGGTGGGGAGTGCAATAAACCACTGCTCCCCCCACACCCATCTGCCTTCCAGACACCCAGCACTGCTTCTCCCAGCCTGCAGCTAAGGGACAAGCTGCTGGTGCTCCCAGCTGAAATAACCCGGCAGCAGGAGGAGACAGACCCCCCGTGGGCACGGAGGTGGTGGGACACCCACCCTGCTGGAGCTGTTGCTGGTGGAGAGACACTGCCCCGCTTCCCTGGTTCCTCTGCGTGGAGATGATGCTCTTTATCCCCAAACCTGCATCTTTTTGTAGCCCCAGAGGGACCTTCAGCTGCTCCAGCCTCCCAGCCTCCTGCAATGTCAATGCCAACAAACCCAGGGCCTTGGTTGAATTAATTTCACTTCAAACCCAACAAAAACTTGCAAGAAAAAAGAATTAATTATTCACTAAGCTCAAAAGATAATAAAGATAAAAATGAAGCTTGGATTTCGAGACAGAAAGCAGTTCCTTTCCTGTTCAAATATAAATTAGGAGTGCATATAAACGCTACACCACTCAAAATTCATTTTCCTTTCTAAGCAGCCATACAATATTCATAGTCACATAAGTGATTTCACGTCTCACCCCGAGATGACGGCGCTGGCACAGCAGGTAAACAGCTCCAGCGCAAGACAGAGGAGCGGAGAGGAGCATCCCAGCCTGCCCTGGAACGGGAGGCTTCTCCCAAAGGATGAACTGTGCCTTCAAACCCAAAGGATGAACTGTGCCCTCAAAGTTATTTCTGGTTCAGAGGCTTGTTCCCAAAATCAACCTGTTCAAGACAAGGTTAAGAGTAAAATGCCACATGGGTTCAGCACATGGTGCTTGGGATCTCCCCACGGGGTTGCTGGGGGGTCCTTGCCCCTTCCTCGAGGCCCCTGGGCTGGTTGGGGGGGTCCAAGCCCGTGTTCCTGCATGAGCTGGATGGTCTCCATAACCTGTCACCAGCTGCTGGCACCCAGGAACTGGGGCTGTGGGAAGCCGGCAGATTCATTACTGTGCCGGAGTTTCGTATCGCTTGGCAGCTGTTGCCACCCTCGGCATGTGCAGTGCTCAGCCTCAAGCTGTCCCCATCCCCAGACAGGACCTTGTCCTGCCTCCCAGTCTGCAGCACCCATCCCAGTACCAGGCTCTTCAGTGACGATGGCCACAGCACCCAGGGGAGGGGTCCCTGCAGGGAGCAGCCTCCGGGAGCAGCGGCTGCGGGACGGGGACTATTCAATTCATCATGCAGACAGAACCTCACCCAGTTGCCCTCTGAAAGGGATGGACTTTCACTTTTTGTCTCGCTTCCATCCCCAGCATCTTCCATTGCAGCCTGAGCTGGGCTGGGCAGCACCGGGACCGTGTGTGTCTGGGGGCACTGGGCAGGCTGGGAGCACTGGGAGTGCTTCCTTCCTCACTCACCCTCCCAGGTCTTGGGTGCACCCTGTGCCTCTCCCATGGGTGCTGGCTGTGCCCTTGGAACGCTGCACCAGGTGTGTGTGTGTATTTTCAGTTCAGACCCCCCCCCCTCCCCTTCCCAATGTGGCTGTTGGGGGGAGCGGCGGGAGCCTTGGGATGCTCCTTAACCAGGGGGATGCCACCGAGCGCTGAAGCAATTTGTCTCTGGAACAGCATGAAAACAAGAGGGAAAAAAATTATCTGCATTTTTGCCACGTATTTTGGTAAGTGTTGTGCAGGGAGAAAATAAATGTGTGTAGAACAAATTAGTTTGTGGTGAGAAGCCTGCTGCTGAGACGCTGAGCTGCAGATAGCGGGGACGGCTTTTGAAACCAAATGCCCAGCTGCACCGACAAGGCGATTTTCCTAAATGCTGTTCAGAACAATTTAAACAATTAATTTTAGCATTTAATGGGCACTTGCACTATCTGCTGGAGCAGAAATGACTATGTGTCTTTCATTACCTGCCACACTTCCCCTATTCCTCATCTTCTTACCACCATTCCCCGGGGGCAAAACAAGGCGAATGTTAATTGAAATTGCAGCACAGCTGCAAAAATAGAGAAAAAAAAAAAAAAAGAGGAATTATATATAAAAAAAGGTGGATTTCAGGTTTTTGTTGACCCTGTTTTCCACAGAGGGAGTGTGATATGTGACTATTTACAAGCAGAAAACTGTCAGGGGATACAAAGGCTACTGGAGGATGAAAACAAACAAACTGGAGCCGCATGTTATGCAAATGGAGGTGGAAAGTGAACCTGGTTTATTTTGGGCTGATAATGGGGGAAAATTGGTCCCTGGTCTGTGGAGCGAAGGGGATGGTGGCTCACAAACCCCCTCCCCACCAAGCTGGAGACCCTTCCCTGTGCATTTCCCCCTTTGCAGGGGGTGGTGGCTGTGCCCCATCCCGCCCTGCCCTGCACCCCAGTGCCCTGGTACCCCAGTGCTGTGCTGTGGGGCCCCAGCCACCGCTCGCTGAGGAACTGCTTGTTCCCCTCCGTGTTTCTCAACGCCGTGGCCTCAAGTGTGCTGTGACTTACAGCAGCTGCCAACAGCAGAGCCCAAAGTGGCTTCCAAGCCACACGCTTTGCCTGTCACAAGGGGCACAGCGCCGCTCTCGCACGGCACCAGCCCTCGTCTCCTCCCGCCAGCCAGCGCAAGATGCGGTTACGGCGCTTGTGGGCACCTGTGAAACCTGCCAGCAGCTCCCCGAGGAGAAACAACCCTGGCAGGGAGGTGAGAGGTGCCTGGCTCTGCTGTGGTGGTACTGCAGGGCTGGTGTGTGCCATGAGGCTGGTGGAACATCCTCCTGTGCCCGGTGTGACGCATCGCACCCACAGCCCCAGGTGGGTGATGTCCAGAGGCTTCAGGATGCTCCAGCCAAGAGCCAGGGGATGGAGGGTGTTGCCTTGGAGCTGCATCACCATCTCCTGCTCGTGTCCATCCGCTGCTCCCAGCAGTGGTGCACAGTGAATTCTGCTGGTTGTTCCTGCAGTGTGTCTACACCCATACAGGAGGATGTCTGCTGAAACTGTGCTGGTCCCTACTGTCCCTGGTCCCCACCATCCCTGCCTGGTCCTCACTGTCCCTGCTTATTTCCACCATCCCTGCCAGGTCCCCACCAACTACCTGGTCCCCCCCAGACCACCCCATCCCCAGACACATCCACATCCACCACACACAGACCAACCCATCCCTTCCCAGTCCCACCGTCCCTTCCCAGTCCCACCGTCCCTGCCAGCCACAGGCTGGCTCTCCGTAGATGGCAGCAGCAGCCCGTGTGTGCACGGCGTGTGGTGATGCCTCGGAGCTGCTCGGTGAAGCTCGGAGCAAACGCTGCCGAGCGCCCTGTGGGTGTAAAACCTGAGCAGCCAAATGACTCCTGGCACTGGGCAGGGAGGGGCTGAGAGGGTCTGAGAGGGTGACTGAGGGAGGGGGAAAGCCAAATGTTGGTTTTGTATTCAACTGCAATTGCCTTAATTTGCTTCTTTGGGTAACGAGGGGCAGGCTCAGCAGTCCTTTTGCTCCTGCCATTTGCTCTCTATCAAAATAGCATGTCTGCTTGATCTGAAAATGATTATTTTTCTTGACAAATCCTCCTGCTGCCACTTTTTCTATTAATCTCCCTCTGTCTCTTTAGAGAAAAGAGAATTACAGAGGCTGCTCGGAGGCCCGTTTGCTCATCTGTCCTTGAACCTGGCTGGCAACCCGTTGTGAGAGCGGGGAGAGATTCCAGGGAAGGGAATTGCTACAGACATTCTCTCGATCTGAAACAAACGCTGGTCCAGCAGCACTCCAGCTGCTTTGTGCTCCTGTCCCAGGAACGGCAGCGTCTGCCCTGAGCAAGCAGAGATGCAGGAAGGAGAACTCCTGCCATCCCCAGAGCAGGAACTATTCCTGACTGAAATACTCACTTTGATAACGATTAACCGGTAATTAATTTCAGACTTGGACCTTTCAGCAAGGGGGTGGGAAGTGGGAGGTGGCTGAGTCCTCCGGAGCCAAAGCCGTGTGCTGTGACTGGTCCCTGATGCTCAGAGCATCACCAGGTCCTCAGCACCAGGTTGGCTGGCAGGACAGACCCCGGGCATCTTTGTCACCACGCCGGTGGCTTTGGTGCTCCATGAGAGCCTTAAAACACGGAGCTGTTTGGTAATTCAGGCAAGACAAGCACCCAGAATTTGGGATACAGGTTTTAAACCCTTATTACTTTTTGCTGAACACTTAGGAGAGCCTAATCCAATTGGCCATATGGTCCTGGGCTCCCTCCAATGTAATTCACCCATCCCTTGGGCATATTGAAGGGAAAAGTGTGTGTGTGTGGGGGAAATTGAAAAAATGTAAATCCCATTTTAATAGACTCATAAAAATACACACAGTGACGACCGAGAAAACTTATCAGGTTTTATGGGTGTGTGGGTTGCTCGACAGAATATGGAAATGCCACTCAACCAGCACAGCTGCCCCGTGGAAAGCTCCACAGCATAATCCAATTTACACACTCACCAGACGGAGCAGCCAGGTAATTCAAGCCGTCTGTGTCACTGTCACCTCTGCCCCCCGCCCGCGCCACTCACGGCCGGCTGCTGTGCCCCCATCGGTGGGACCCTCCTGTAAGGCCAGTGAGTGTACCCCAGGGTGGAGGGGCTGGCTGCACCCCACATCCCAGTGTGACCCCCCTGGGTCAGCCGAGCCGCGGTGGGAGGTGATGGGGATGGTGTCAGGGTAGTGGAGTCCCCAGCCGCAGCGGTGGCATCCTGGTTGCTGCCATTCCAAAGTGCTCTCAAGTGGGTCAAGAGGAGGGAAAGTGTTAAAATAAATATGGAGAAGGTTTATCTCGGGTCTGCAGGGCTCCTGGGCAGCACAGCGTGGGGGAGGGGTGAGAATATTTACTGTTTGCTTGACACACACTAATACACCCAAAGCCGTGGTCTCACCCACGAGGACAGGGGCTGGGGTCTGCTCCTGGCAGTGACATCCAGCCCTGCTCCTCGGTGGGATGCAGCCCCAGTTTGGATGCTCTCCCCAGTGCTGTACTGGTGCTGCAGAGCTGGCTGCAGGTGTGAGTGTCACGTGTCTCCACAGCATCGCATAACAATTGCCCCAAAAGTGCCGGATCCAGCCAGAAATGGGTGTGCAGGAGGGTTTGGCAAACGCCTTGAGACACCACCCCCAGATTTCTGTGCCCACCGATGGGGATTTAGTCGGTGACTGCGGTTTGGAACAAAGGAAACGTTTGAAGCTTTGACAGAGACAATTCCAGAGGAGAAAATAGGTGTTGTGCAGGTGAGCTGGTAAAGCTCACCCCTCTAATTGCACTGTAATTGTTCTGCCTGCTCTCTCGAGCCTGTTTTTCCTTGAACGTGCTTGCAAAGAGCTACTTTGTCGGAAGAATTTAATTTTTTGTCATTATGTTGTCCAGCAGAGTCCAGCTCTGGGTACTTACCACCAATTATCCGTCTGCTGTAAAGCTAATGTTGACACAGAGGTCCTCAACGCATCGACTCTGGGAATCTGCCAGGAAGGCTGGTTTCAAGCAGAATAATTAGTGGGCATGGATATACGTCCAAGATGCCCTTGAACCGATGGACTGTCTTTATTCACTGGGATGTGATCAATTCTGAGGTTTTTCTTTTAGACAAGCTCTTGAATTTAATTCCATTCTGTACAGTAAGGATTTCTTGTCTGAAATTCACTTTGCAGCGAGAGAGCCCTGTCTGAGCTCCTCCATTAGCTGTTCCTTCCCCTCATCCGAGAGTCTTAAAGCACTTTACATGGATTAACTAATTAGCTCTCTTCATAACCCAGGCTTTAAGTTAATTCTCTCATGTGCGTTATAAGGACAGTGCAAACGAACAAATCTCACTTCCCCCAGCATTTCCACCTATTGCTGCTGCCGGTGACACCGATTTAGGGTCACTAAAGGGACCTGGGAAGCCCAGAGATCTGTCCTCTCCCAGGAAGAGGAGTCAGGCCACGTCTTTCCCTCTGCCCAGCCTGGTCATTTTTCCAGGTGCTTCAGCAGCAGACTGAAGAGTTTCCAAGAGGAATCACAGAACCCCTTGGGTTGGAAGAGACCTTTGAGCTCATGGAGTCCAAGCCCAGCCTGACCCTGCCCAGGCCACCTCTAGACCATGTCCTTCAGCACCTCATCTCTTGGCCTTTCCAACCCCTCCAGGGATGGGGACTCCAGCACTGTCCCGGGCAGCCTGTCCCAACACCTGACAACCCTTTCAGAGGGGAAATTCTTCTGATGTCCAACCTTACAGCTCCAAGGACACTGCCTGGTTTCTGACAGAGCCTGATCCAAACCAGACACCACCACTGGTACTTCCCATCAGCATCACCGAACCTCGTGTTGGCAACGCAAGCAGCAAGGTCAGGACTCATCCGTGTCCCGCAACACACAGAGCTGGCGCTGGCACTGTCCTCCTTGGGAAGATGTTCTTCCTCCCTGTGAGGTTCTTCATGACCCCCAAAAGTCATCCTCTCCATCCGTGTGACCACACAGCTCCTGCCAAAGCCCAGCTGGCAGCACACAGGCTGCACACGGCTGCTCAGGTGTGTGCAGGGATTCAGCTCCGGAGCTGCGGGCAGGTCGATCCCAGGCAAGGGCAGCTCTTCTGCCAGACCGCTTCCAGCCACAGGGAGCACCGTGAGGGCTGCTCCCCATCCCTTCGGCTCCACGCACCTGGGGATTACAGTTATACAAAGGCAACACACCAATAGCTGCCCACACGCCGAGATGAACACACCCGTTTAACATCCAACCGTGCAGCTTCCGCGCTTGCCTGGAGCGCACCTACGAGTACGGGCAGGGCAGCGCCGCGCCGGGGGATCTCTCCCCTTCTGCAGGCAGACGTGGGCACGGCCACGTCCCGTCTGCAAGCACGGACATCCCAGCCGCTGTTTCCCGCAGGGAGAGCGGCCGGAGGCAGCCGTGCTCCAGCCTTCTCAGCGCAGGGCTGAGCTTTTATGTCCGAGTGACTCCTGCGGCATCCACCTGGAGCAGCTCCGTGTGGTGCGGAGGAGGAGGAGGAGACTGCGGTGCTGGTGCTTGTCGAGCCGCTCTCCTGCTGTTCCCCAGGGCTCTGGTTTTATGTGTGTTTAGAGGTAATTTCACTGGCCCCTGAGTTTACAAGCCACTCCAGCTCCCTTGTATGGAGAGCTCGGAACAGTGTGTACGTGAAAGGGTTGTTTACTACTGGTTATATACTCTGGAGGCAATGGGAATAACCACTGCCAGGTATTAAATGCCACAGTGTAAAAGGGAAGGAGGAAATTCATCTTTTATTTCTTTCCTTTTATAAACTCCTACTCATGTTCGATTGCTGTTCTTGTAAGTCATGAAAAGGTTTATTTTTTGGTAAGCATGTTCTGCTTTAGCATCTGGAAAAAATAATAAAAAAGAGCAGTGTGTAAAGGGAGGATGCAATCCTGCCTGGCAGCTCCTGGGAAGGAGTGGGCATGAAGGAGGGGAGAGATTTATCTGAAGGAGGAAGGGAATGAAATGAAGAGATGGGATTTACACTAAAGAGCAGCAAACTGGGCCATTGGGCACAGAAGAGTTTGTACCAGTGTTGAAAAGCCCTGTCCTGGTTAGCACAGGCAGACCCAGGGGAGGGGAGTTATTCCAGTTTGGAGGGTCCTTCCGTGCCTGCTTGTCCCCCTGGGAGGCAAGCAGAGCCCTGTCTCACTGCTGCTGCTTTTCCTCTTGGCCACAGAGGTTTTAGGGAGCCTGTGGAAGATGTGAGCAGCGACCCAATTCCCTGAGTTTGAGGGTCTGTCTCGTGGGGAAGGGAACTCACCCCTCTGGTGATGGCCGGTCCTCGGACAGAGGCTGAAGGCAGGAGTCACACGGAGACCTCACAGCCCGGCTGGGATGGGAGCAGGTGGTTGGGTCACAGCCTCACCTTTTGTGTTTCCAAGAAGTGACCTTTCCCCACCTGGTTGGAAGGGACTGACTGGCAGCATGGGGCTGGCAGCAGCTGTAAATCTTGGTCCAAGAATGAGTTAGAGATGGAAATTTGTTGCTGCACCTCCAGCAGGTGGTAAAACCCATTGTAAATCTCTAACAAGCTTGTCAGGATGCTAATGGATTGAGTTCCTGATACTGAAATTTCACAGCCTCCAGTTCTCCTGAAATGTCACTTGGAGGGCTCTCCACAGAAGGACATGGGGGTAGAAACGAGCCCCCTCAGCCCCTGGTGAGCTCTAACAGTGGGGATGGCCCCAAGCTTTAACACTGGAGGGAACAAATCCAGCCTCATCACCAAAACTCAGCCTGGGGCTCACACAAGGTGCTCAGCTCGTGGTGCCATGGACACAGTGCCATGTGTGCCAGCTGGTGCCTTGGTACAGGTCTCCATCTTCATGGTGGATGTCACTGTCTGGATGGGCACGTACCACACCGGTATTGCTCCGTTACTGCCTTAGGACACATGGAACCAAGGCTCTCCCCAGCTCCAGCCCCACATCTGGGGGTGCAGGGGGAGTTCAGACCTCGCCCTGCCTCTCCCAACAGATTCAGCAGCACAGACTGAGGAGTGAAGAGCAAAGACTCCCGCTGGCAATGCTGCCTGCGGCGCCGGGAAGGTGCCAGGTCTGAGCCTGGGCAGCCAGAGACAAATGGGACAGGGAATGAATGGTGTTAATGTGCCCAGAACCAGCATTAATTTTACCTCTGCCTTCATCAGGTGAACAGTGCCATGGCAGCACCCTCCCTCCGAGAAGAAATGATGATCCCTATTTGTCTTGTCTGGTGTTGTGGCTCTAGAAGCATTTTTAATCCAGTTTCTCCATTTCCCCCCTTCTTTTGTCTTCCTAAGTCATAAGTCCTGTTCAAATCTGTCTTGTTGGCTGCTCTGCAAGAGCCCAGGCAGGGGAGAAGTATTTCAGGGATTTCTCTTTTGAATGTCTGTCCTGACTCACAGCAAGTTAACCCCTTGCTGTTTCTAAACTACTTCCACTGTATTTTCTTGCATTTCTTTGAGTATACAGAGGAAAAGGCAGATTCCTGTTCTTGCTACAGTTCTGAGGTCAGAGAAATTCGCAATATTAACTGGCTGCTACTTTATTTAGTCTTCACATCCCTCTAAAATAAGATGTGGATTTGCATGAAAAGGTAAAAAGGGGTGTTGGGAATGCACGTGGGACCCACTGTGCTCTGACTGCACCGTGCCTGGATTTCCCTGTGAGTCCTCCCTGCCATGGATGGGGGTGAAGAGATGCTCCCCAGAGAGCCGGGGCTTGGGGACAGCAAGGCTCTACCTGTGGTGGCTGCACTTGCTGTTCACATGGATGCACAGGCAGGTTCACCCCAAGCTCATCCATTGCTCAGCTCCTCCAGCCTCGTTTGACACAACATTTCATAACTCACCTGTCACACACAGTTACTCGTTACACGCATTAGCATCCCCAAACCGAGCGTGTGCGCTGAAAGCCAAAGCACAGCCCATAAATAAAAAAGAAGCAGGTAAACGAGTGTGGGGTGGTCACAGCAATTCCAGCCACTGCTCAGTGGGGTACAGGCTCAAACTGACCTGGGAATCTCCAGATTTTTTGCTGTGTAGAAGTAAATTATTTTCTGAAGGGAAACACCAGAAGTTGTTCTTCCAATAAACAACAAAAAAGAAGGCCCAAACTCAAACACTTTCAGAGCAACACTGCCTCGAGCAAAACCAGAAGGGATCCATCCATTGGCTCCCAATCTGCTTGAAACCACCAGGGAGGAGACCCCAGGTGCTGAAGACAGACCAGCCACCTCTGAGTGGGCTCCATGCAGCCTCAGAAACCTCCCAGTGCTGCTCCTGGTGCCACCTGCAGCTGTCCTGCCCTGGCAGGGTGAGACACGCTGAGCCTGAACGTGCAGGCTGAGAGCAGAGACCCTGGGCCAGGCAGCATCACCCTGTGCTCACACCCAGCAAACCCAGAACCCACCTAAAACACAACTGCTCACCCTCCCCCAACACAAACCATCTATTGGTACAACATCAGTTATAGCTTTCCTGGGAGGGGGAACTGAGCAGCCCCCAGGCCACCCCCCCAACCAGATCTGATGCTCCCAATGCTCACCAGTGTCTCTGAAGCTGCTGCCAGCACCTCCAGCCATGGGGCTGGAGCTCCCATGTCCAGGATGGGGTTTCACTCTGCTTCTCTGTGGAGATCTGCAGGAGAGCGTGTGTCCTGGAGCCCCTGTGAGCAGGTGATGAACCCACCGGCACAGGGCAGGGGGGGTGCAGAGCACACAGGGGTACAGGAATATCAATTTGGATGGTTCCTATTCCAGTTCTGTCTTTTGGGTTGAGCCTGTCAGCATTTTCTCCAGAGCTCCTGCCACATCCCTCGAGAGCAACACAACCCCAGCACGCCCCTGTCTGGGAGTCGACATCGGCTTGCGGAGGGCTCCAGCAGAGCAGCAGGACACAGAAGGGGGGATGAAACACATCCCTTTGAAAGAAGGAAAGATTTTTCCTAAATCTGGCTCTAATAAGCAGCCTGACTTTCTGCTTGCCTCCCCAAAGCCTTGTAATGCTGACAGACACTGACCTAATGATGCATTTTACAGCGTTAATGCTATTATCAAACTGCTGTCGGCTGGGAGCTTTTAATTCATTAACTTGCTTTCGCTCTGGCGGGACTGGCTGGATTTGCAGCGAGCAAACAATAAGATACAAAATATTTAACAAAGTCTTCTGGAATTCCAATATCACACCATTGATTTTGAGTCACTTGGACTTCAATAACTTCAACATTATTGGTTTCTGTCGTTGAGGATCGAGGCAGCGGAGCTGGGAGATGCTGCAAGGCAAATGAGTAAATATTAGGGCTGTGGTTTTGCTTTTTGTAGCTGGAGCTGCCTTTTCCAATAAGCTGTTGCACCACAGGAGAGTCCAATCAATTAAAATAAAGCAAATTAAGAGTGGAAAAATATTAGGAAGAAAGACACAAGCTGAGGAGACTTGCTCAGTGCCCCGGAGGGTGGGGGCAGGGAAGCCCAGCGCAGCGCCGGTGCTTCAGCGCTTCCCCAGACGTCGGTGCCGGGGGCTCGGCGCCGCTGGCAGCTGCTCGGGTCAGGATGGACCCGGCTGTGAAACCATTTGCAGATGGAGGGGAAAAACAAGCTGTTGGGGATGAATTGATGCTAGCATGCAGATCAGGCTCTGCACAAGAGGAATATCATATCATGGCACACAAATGTCATTTGTATTGTGATCATTAGCTTGAGCTGTGGGAGGTGTCTTAGATCAGTTAAATTCTTCCAGGGGCTCCCACAGAGAAGAGGAGAACTTCTTAAGTGCACAGTGGCATTTAAGAGATTGCTGCCTGCTCGGAGCAGATGTTCCCAGGATTGGATAGCTCAGTTTGCAAGACAGCTTCAAATTAAACTAAGAAAAGCTACAATATTGATGGGCTGCTCTGCACGAGCTGGAAATCTGAGAGGAACATGTGGCAGCGTCTGGTAGCTCAAGCCACCATTGGAATCGTACCTGTGAACACACCGAGTCTGGCTTCAGCCAGAGGTGGAAGCTGGTGCAAGCAGTCTTGGATGAGCACATGTTGAATATTCACAATCATTTCATTTAGCTCTAGATGTTGATAAGCAGCTCTGCACACACACACCAGTCCCTGGATGACCCTGATTGGAGGAAGGGCATGAGGCTGAGGAGACACATCTGTGAAGGACAAAAAGGTTCCCAGGGTCTCCCTGCCCCTACTCTGCTTTTCAGAGGTTAATTCCTGCCTTTCCCCTTGGCAGGGCTCACTGCAGACAGAGACTGCCTGCACTGCCTGCCTCTGCCATGCCACCAGCACCCCCCAGCCTGACCACCCACCCCAACACTCTGCCCAGACACCATTCCTCCCCAACCTGCCAGCACCACAGCAGCTGAAGCCCCCTGGACCACCCTCACCTCCAGCCTAGTCCCATCTCCACCAAGGCTTGGGCCTCACCCTCAGAGAAGTACCAACTTAAGAGCATCCTTGCTCCCTGTAGTCCTCAGTGTGGTCCTGCCCAGCCTGTAAGGGCTCAGCAGGGAGTGCAGAGCCCTACAACCAAACTCCACCCCCCACCAGATTAGCCTCCAGCTCAGGGGGAGCAGCTAATGCTGGCCCTTTTCTACTCCAGCACAGGCACTCAGCTCACCTGCTTCTCATTCTCTTCCTTTCTTTTAAACCTGCTGCCCTCAGAGCTGCCCTCCCCCTTTCTCAGGAGGAGTATTCCTGTTAGAGCCTTTAGTTTCTCTGCAGGGGACTGAGCTCTTTCTTCTGAGGCTTCCTACAAGAGGTCTCATCAGCATCTCGGTGCTGGCAGGAGTTGGTACTGGGTAGGCTGGTCCAGGGAAGGGGGGGAAGGATGAGCTTCCCCTTTCAGTGCTAAAGGGGAGGCTGGGGAGGAGAAGCAGCAAAGCCCCAGGGTCACCTTCTCTCTGTGCTCCCTGGGAGATCCTATCCAGAGGCTCTGCAGATGCCTCTCCCTTTGATGGAGAAGCCCGGGCTGTGCCCCCGCAGACGGGCACTGAGCAGAGAGCAGTTGGTGCTGCTGCAGAGCCCGCTATAGATGGCAGCATTGGCGAGCCAGAAGCTTCAGCTCCTCAGCCGGGTTTGCTGAGAGAATGAACGTAGAGAGCACCACAGACAAGGTGGTGGGGGTAACCCTGAGCACAGCCTCTTCCCTCACTCCAGCAGAGCTGCCCGCCAAGGCTGGGCTCTCTATCAGGAGCAGCCGAGAGCTGTTGACCCAGCCCAGGCTCTTGGGACCATCCAACTCCTCCACCCCAGGGTTTGGGTCTCTGTCACCTTCACGTGTGGGCTCTGCTCCTCAGGGAGGTTTGATCCCTCAAAGTCCTGCCAAGGTGCTGCTGCTGCCGCAGATGCTTTGGGAGAGCTGCACGGGGGAGGGACGGGGAGCTCTCCCAGAGAGGATTTTCCAAGCCCTCACATCTCCAATATTTATAGTGACTGATGGTAACTCAAACACAGTTTGTGATTCGAGCTGATGAACTCGAAGCCCTAAATCACACACGTCTGCCAAGTGAAGTGCTTCACCCGCCGCCCTCTCCGCCACAAGCTGAGTACGACTCCGGGCCCCTGGGAGCAGCTTAATGAGCTGCCTGATGCTGCCACCAGCCTTTCTGATGTTCTGCGTCCCTCCTGTGAAAGTCCCTCGCCCCTTTCCTCATGCTTTCTGCAATGTTTCCTTGTAATTGCTGCCCTTCTGCTGGGGAAAACTACAACAAGGAGCAGCGGGGCAGGCAATGGGCCGTTGAAGTGGTGCTGCTCCGTGCTTACGGCAGCGTGGTGCAGAGCTGGGACGTGGCAGGCGATGCCAGAGCAGATCCTGCCCTGATGTGGGCTCTGTGTCACAGGCATGCGAGGGATGGGGGGAGAAAGGGGGCAAGGGTGATGCTAAGTAGGGACTGGGCTCTCTAATCCCTGCCCCACAGCAGCAACACACAGGGAAAGCTTTCACATCACATGTCCCACTCAGGACACCGACCGTAGGGTAAAGATGTGCAAGAGCCGAAGCCTCCATCATCTCAACGAGTTCATTTTCCAGACACAAGACACTTTGTAGCCTCCTGTTTTCCTCAGAAGGGAAAACCCCTTTATTTATTTATTTATTTTAATTGAGGACCCTGGTGGAAAACAAGCTTTGCTTCCAGAAGCAATTACATCCCATCTCTTAACTGGATTAGGTAACTTGATAAAACTCCAGTGGAGAAATATTTGCTCATATTTAATCATTTGTTGACTTGGCACCTCACGGAAAAAAAGCAAAATTAAATAAAAATGTGTAAAGGGCAACCCACTTGCTGATAAATCCTACCCACTCTGAGCAGTTTATTACAGGAGCAACGATCCATTAGCTCTATCCATAAATTAGAATCATGCATTCAGTTTATGGAGTTGCAAATTGTCGGCTGCTGCCACTATGTCAAAAATACGCTGTGCCAAGAATGAAACACGATTACTGTCTGTATTGTCTGCCCTCAGCAGATGAAGCCCAGACAGTTTAGGGTTAGGCAGTATGAAAAAAAAGAATTCAAGACCTTTCTTGGGCTTTTTTTTGGGTTTGGTGTTTTTTTGGCTGCTTGTAAAAACAAAGCAATCAGCATTCTTGCATGTTAACAGCGTCTGAAGGCATGTGGTGAATACTCTGTTAGTGCCCTGAACACTAACCCCGCAGCACCTATCGATCAGGGGGTTTTGTTATCTGTGTCCAAGTGTGGGAATACAGCTCTTGAAATGAGATCAAGCCATCAATATTCTCCCTGGGTGAACGTGCTGCTGGAGCTCCTTATTGCAGGTTGGATCACCACCCGAGGAGCTTTCCACTATTCTTTAGTCGAGAGAGAGCGAGCGCTGCCTGGTGCCGCCGCTGCGACCTATGTGCTGTTAACGGGGAAATAAAGGGCTGCAGTGTTACTTGTGGTTCACAGGTGATCATTATACAGCTATAATGATGGGAAAACAATAGGTCTTGGGGGAATTACAGCAGGAATCCGTTCAGCCAAGTATTGACATCATTAACCCCGCTGCCTTGCAGCCTGCGCTGAGGCTTTAGCCTGGATGGGATTTCCAGGAGCACTGACATCACCAGCGGATCCCACCGGGATCATTGCACCGGCCCAGTGCAATGATCCCAGGCACCCTGTGCCTCCTGAGGCAGAAAAACCTGTGCTGGGCATCTGAGGCCCAAAGGCAGGTGAAGGCATGGTGGGAACCCCCTCTCCGGTGAAGGGTGCTGGTGCGGATTGTGGGGCGCAGCGGCCGGCAGAGCGGGGTGATGTTCCCAGTGATCCCTGGTGTGAGCAGAGAGACGTCTCATTAAGCTGTTGGGGGGAAGGGGGAGCCTGTGAGAGTGCTCAGAGGCTTTGATGGGTATCTGGGTGGTGTTACTGTGCTTTCATTTAACAATTAATAAAGGCCACGGACTGGATCTAATCCTGAGATGATTTCTGCCGGCCGGGAGGGAGAAGGCATCTGGGGATGGCCCGGGTTGGAGCTGGGTTTAACCAGCACCCAGGCTGTGCATTGCTCTCTGCAGCAGGCACAAGATGCTGCTCAGACACAGCATCCTGCCCTCAGGACCAAGGGGCCAGGAAACACCCAGTGAACTGCCAGGGATGCTCTGCTGCGGGGGGTCTGCTGCTGGCTCACAGGAGGGCAGCTTGGGTATGTGACACGGGAGGGAGATGGCTGGAGCAGAACTAAGTCACATATCTGCTGCCACAGGGATGCAGGACCGTTGAGTGGAAGGTGGAGAGGGCACAGGGATGGCAGCACAGAGTCTGCCAGAGCATCTGCCCCAGCACAGCATCCCAGGGGGACAGTCTGTGGGGGACGAGCACTGCTGGGGGTTTGCCTTCTGCAGGGGCAGGAGTCATCTTAGTGGTCAAAAGGAATTATAAACACAAATGTAATCACACAGAATTAATGTGCCCTAATAAAAAATCCCCAACCTTCAGTACCTGCTAGGAAGCTGCACAGCTTAGCCAGGATGAATCCCTTTACGCAGGAAAGGTCCCTGTCACAACCAGCGCAGGACTCTGCTCATTAAAGGCTTCAATTCTAATTTAGTTCAGCCCACACTGAATATACTTAGTCATGAGGGGGCCGAGTAACACAACAGGGCTATGTTTAGTATGTTAAATCATTCACTGAGAGGCAGCTTTGAGCAATTCATTTATTCTTTGGAGGTTTATTTTCTATTTTATTATACATTTGACACGGTGCGGTCGCGCCACGTGTGCCCAGATGCTCACGTGTGTGCGCACACACACGAACCTGCACGTAGTTTGGCTGCAGATTTCGGGTGTAGCTTCAGCAGCAACACAGCAGCTGCACGGGGTGTGCTTGCACGATGCTCAATCTGAGAAATGCCACAAACAAAGCTGCAGGGTCTCAGGAAAGGGCTGGAGTGGGCTTTGGGCAGGAGGGACCCATTAATTCACACCTTTCATGGGGTCTTTGCTCAGCTCATGCAGTGGGGTCACTGAAAAAGCCCAGGAGAACCTGCAGTTTCTTCTCTAAAGGCATGACCACGAAGAGCAGCTTTTGGTAAACTTCTACAGGGTTTCATGTCCCAGAAACCTGCCCCCTGTTCTGAGGATGGGTTTGTGTGTCTGGTGGTGCGTGGGGTCTCCTCGGTGTCTGCACAATGTCCAGGGTGCTGCAGGAGGGATGTCTGGATCAAAACACTCGGTGCAACCTGGTAGGAGCTCGCTTGGCTGACCCAATGTTCTTCAAAGATCTTTACATCTGCAGAGGGCGCTGCCAAGGGGGAGGATTACACAAATTATTTTCTCTTCTTGGACCCACAATGCAATGCCCTATTTTAAGCTGCCCTCCAAGGCCAAACACACTTGATTCTGGGGGCTTAGCTGTCCTGTTTGCTGGAGGCTGCAACAGCTCAGGGGGTGAGAAGAGACTGGGCTGGGTGACCCTCTCCTGCCACGTGTGCTCATTTAAACTGGTAGTTAATAACCCCGTCTCACCTGCATGGGCGGAAGGAACAAAAGGGAAGAGATTCTGCTTTATTTATTCTTCTTAATATGAAATTCATGCCCTGATTGCCTTTGCTCTCTCCAGCCAGGCTTCTGGGAGGTAAGAGATTCAGTTCATGAATCTGAATTTGGGGAAGCTTCATCTTTTGAGCTTTCTGTTCAGGGAAAGTCACTTGATAGCCAGGGAGCCAAGGGGGAAATACATTATTGAAAGAAAAGCTTCCTTTTTAATCTAAAATTCAGCAGGATCTTTGAGATGAAAAAGGTTATTTCCAAGAGTCTGTCCAGCATATCTTGAGGGCTTCTCCTTCCCATACAATAGTGAGTGGGAGGGAAGGAGGGAGGGAGGAAGGAGCCTTGGTCAGAAACAGAGGCTGCTGCTTCGCTCTCAATTACACCAGCATCCCATCTCCTGACATGGGAATAGCAATTCCCCTCGCAAAGAAGTGCTTGGAGGCTGACTGTAGAAAGAGGAGAAAGTAATTATGGCTTAACTGTGCAAACAGTGACTCCTGGGAGCAGCCTGGCAGAGTGCAGGGGGCTACTCACATGAGTAACGTGTGAGTTAGCACATTTCCACCCAGGAAAGCACTTAAAGAGCAGCCTCGGTCCCTTTGAACTCAATTTGTAGGATGTTGGATAAGAACATGTCGAAGCCCAGAAAAGAGAATGCTGGGATTTCTGGAGATGGGGGATGCTGGGGAGTGTGCACTCGAGGGGATGGCAGTTGGCTGCCAAGAGCTCCGTGAAGCCCTGCAAGAGGCACACATTAACTTGGTCTCCTCTGTTCCCTCGCCACCAAAGAGCTTTGGAGCAAGGATGAGATGCCTTTTTCTGGCAAGGTGGCAAAACAGGTAGCACAGATAGCGCTGGAGCCATGTCTTGGTGTCTGCTGAGCTAATAATGTGTCTTATGCTGCTTTCGTTTGTCTTGCTGCTGTTGGAAGGAGTGACCAGGCACCTGGGGAGCTCATGGGGAGCTGAACCAGGAGCTGAGCAGTCCCCCAATAACTGGGACTGTATCCCACCATCACTGGCCAATTACCTGCTCTCTGCAGGGAAGAAAACTGCTCAGGGTTGGTGGGAACAGTCTGTAACAGCCTTTTGCAGAGACAAAGTCCTTTTGGTGGGTGCCCAGGTGAGGCTCCCGTGCTTGGTGCCATCCCAAGCTGTGTTTGTCACAATGCATTCCCGTGCTCTACAGGTTGAACTGCTTTACATCCCAGAATAACAGAACCCCAGATGGGTTTGGATGGGAAGGGACCTCAAAGCCCATCCAGTCCACCCCCCCTGCCACAGGCAGAGCACCCTGCACTAACCCAGGTTGCTCAATCTGTTGTGGGGGAACAGCAGTGCCGGGCACAGAGGGGGATGTCGTAACCGTGGGCAGGAAGGAGACGCAAACCCTGTTCCCATCACCCTGCCTGGCTGAGGATGGGGTGGTGGAGCTGGTCCCCCTGTGAGGCAGAGGGAGAAAAATCTGGTGAGAGAGTCAGATCTGTGCTTGGGAGAAACCTGTTTTTCTCTCTGGCCTGGAAACAATCCAGATTTGCTTCTGCTCCCAATTTAAAACCATTCTCTTGCCACGGTCAATTATTTTAAATCCTCTCCCCGGACTGTGCTGTGCTCAAGGAGCTGGCAAGAGCAGGGGCTGCGTGTTGGTGTCTGCACAGGGAAAGAGGGAGTGACAGGCTCCTGCTCCTCTCTGGGGATGCCATTAGGTGGGATCTCTGTGCAGGGATGGAAACGGGGTCACTCTGCCGTCAGCCGCTGTCTCCACAAGCATCCCCACAGCCGACGCTCCTCTCCACCCTCTAGATAGATTTCGGGGCTCACTGGATTAAAGGGAGGGTTGTGTTCCTGCCACTTAGATGACAAAATGGAGACATTCTTGTTCCAAAAGATGCTTTCTCCCCCTCCCCATTTTTCCTTCTGTGCTTGCTACAGGCTGTCAGCTCCACAGCATCCCACGAGTCCCCCGGCCAGCTCGCTCCACCGTCCGGATTCCATCCGGGCTCTGGTGAGCCCAGCGCTGAGCAGCGACATCCCGACCTCAGGGACTTCTCATGCTCACTGCGGCCCAGGCTCGATGCCTTCTCTTTGTTTTAGCTCACAGAAACACCATTGAGCTGGGAGGAAATGCAAAAACCTCTCCTGGAATTCAGAGAGACGGAATTACGCTAATATGGTATTCAGAACAAATTATCTCTTCTACCTGGTTTTGCTGGGAACAAAACCTCAAGCCCTGGGATTCAAGCTCCCTGCCAAAATGAACCATGAGATAGTTACACATTAAAAATATTAGTTATGCAAAGACATCTTCTAAACAATGTTAATATTGTTCTCTCCACGCTGAACAAAAAGTATTTAAATTAGTTCATTTTTAAGTTCTGGGGAATTTGGATGTTTGTGGTGGTGGAAAGTGGCCGGCTGACATCCCACAGAGCTGGGAGGGCTCAAGGGGGGTCACTGGAAACCAGGGGGGAGGCAAAACTCTTGGACAGGAGCCGAAGCCGTGGGTCTCAGCGCTGCTGAGTGTCCCACAGCCACAGCAGAGAGTTAGGGACAGGCAGCGATGTTGGGTACAGGGAGCTCCAGCGCTGCCCCAGCAGGTGTGAGGAAGATAAACAATGGGGGGTGTTTAACACCAGCACTGGGGTTTAGCTCTCTGTTTCCTTCTGCCATGGGAAAACACCCAAACTCCACTTTTAAATGGGAATTTTTGGTTTTTTTTCCAAAATGTCCAGAGGAGACCCCGGGGAAGCACCTTGCACACCTTACGGATCATCTTCCTCCTCCTGCAGGTTTCAATGGAAAGTCCATTTCCTGGTGTCTAATGGAAACAAACGTCTCCAGGAGGGACAGGAGGCAAGTCCAAGGCAGAGCTCATGTCTGCACCTTCTGTGGTTATGTCAGTTATGGTGTGTCACTCCTGTGTGTCACTCCTGGCTGCACAGGAGCCAAGGGAGTTGCAGGGGGTTTCCCACACCACCCATCCTGCTTCCTGCACCTTCTCCTTGTTCTGCAGCGTGGAGCCGTTGCATGAGGAGCCCTGTGGTCTTGAGCCATCAAGGCTACTTTCTGCCTCATTCCTTTTGTGACCTGTGCAGTGATTCCAGTGTTGAGCTGCTCACTATTACCCACTGCAGTATGGTAGACAGAGCATTATTCTGGAATAATCCAGGACGGTTCCTCCCCGCTGGCTCAGACGGTTCCTCCCCGCTGGCTCAGGTCACGCAGTGGGTGCAGCTGGAATCTCTGTGGGAATATGGGTAAGCTTGGGAGCCTGTGCCTTCCTCTGCTTTCCTCAGGGTCAGGACACCAAGGCACACTGTGGCACACCGAGCTCGTGCCAGTGACCGAGTGCTTTGTGTGGTGTAACCCCTGATTCCAGAGCACGGCCACCCTCATTCACTCTAACGATGGGAAGATCATCATCATCCCATCTAGGCACCTGATGCTTGGGACAAGCAACTGAACCACCTGCCTACCTGCTTGTCTTCTCTTCAAATTAATTTCCTTGCCCCACAGCTGCCAGTGTGGGAAGGGCAGGGGTTGAGACCCTCAGCTGCAGGGTTTGTCCAAAGCCCTGAGCTGAGAGGTGGGATCCCTGCCTGCAGAGACTGAATATTCCCCAGCTTCCTCCACATCTCCTTATCCCATGAAATGTCATTTTACCATATAATTTTATTCAAAAGGGAATCACCTGCCAAACCCACAGAAGCCTTTATCCAAGGGGTGGTTTTAGTTAATATTGGTTAAAATAGATTTTTCTGGGTACAGTGTATTGCTTTCTTTTTCCCCAAGCCCAGGCTGCGCAGTGATGCCTTGAAGATGAGATTAGTTCATTATTTATAAAAGTAAAATCCCTCAGAATGTATTAAATATGAAAACATTGTATTGGGGTGTAAGATTAGTGAGGATTAGGCTCTGAAGTCTAGACATTTATCTGTGAACACGTTACATTTGCATTCATCACACATCCTGCTGTACCTCTAAACACGAAAACTGATCTGCAGAACGGATGATCAAAGCCAGGAAATGCAGATCAGAAAACATGCTGTGTTCACTTAGGATGAAAAACGTTGTAAAAAACCCCCTAATTGTCTGATATTCCAGTACATGAAACTCTAATGCAAACCCTGGCAGCAGCAATGGGGGAACCTCAGAAGTAGCCGACACGTGGTTTGGAGATGCTGCCATGGGGTCTGGTGGTTTAACACAGCTTCTCTGAGCCTTCTCCGAGGCTGTGTGGACAGCAGGGATGCCCTGTGCTTCCCTGTCCTGGGTGCCATCCTGCCTCCACCATGGCACATGTGCATCCCTTCACGGCTGATCCTGAGCACGTCTCCCCGTGGGGTCTCATCCACGGAAACAGCGTCCACCCACACGCTTCCCCATGAGGTCAATGCCACAGATATCTGTGGGCAGAGGCTGCTCCAGCCCATCCTGGCTTGCTCAAAACCATGTCAATTTTCTTAATTTCTCCCTAATTAAGACCTCTCAGTTCTTTTGCACTGGTTGGGTGCTATGTTAGCAGATGCACCATAGCTCCATCACCACACCTTCCCTTTTTCAACACAAAGGCAGCATTCACCTCATTCTGAGGCTCTGACCTTTATCCAGTGCTTTAAGATTTATGAAAAAAAAAATCAAAATTAGTGGTCTAGAGAAAACCTCACCCAGCTCTTCTGAAGCTCTTGGATGGCAAGTTATCCAAATCTGTAGAATTTAACATCATTTTTGGCATTAATGCTTGCTGTTTAATGTTCTCCTGAGTTCTCACTGGCTAGAGGTCCATCAGCATCCTGAGATGAAATGCCTGTGCTGATACTGAAATCAGCATTGAGTGTTTCTTCCTTTTCTACTTGAACATTCACCTCACATTCATAAGAGGTCAACTTGCAGCCGAAAACCTCGGAAACAGGTGAAATTTCAGGTGAAACGTCTCTAATTTTGAGGAACTTTTCTTCTACGCTGGGAGAAATGCCAGGTCTGCTGGAAACACTCCCAAGTTTCATGAAGCATTCCAGTGAGTTTGGAATCACTTTAGGATGATTTATATGTTTGGAAAGAAACCAGGCTCCCAGGCTCCCTCTGGCTTTGACCTAGACAGAGCTCCATCGGTTGATTTATACCATGATTTATACGGTGCATTTTTTGCATAACTTCCAATCAGAACAAGATTTCAGCCCCCAAACCCACGCAGAGCGAGGCTGACAGCACGGTCTGCACAAAACTCTCCTGTATTATTAATCTGCCTTATCTCTTCAGCATGCTCATTTCCCAGCCCAAATGCATCCAAATCCCAGATCAGAGGGTACAATTGTTTCCAGTCTCTGTTCTTACAAAGGGAAGCTCGTGACGTTGGAAATCTCGGTAAGTGTTTAGGATGGCAAGAGAACCCATCGAGCACTGTCAAAGCTTGTGCTAACTGGTCTAAAGCTCTTCTGCTTTTAACATAAAACGCCCTTTCTTAATAGAAATTTTAAGTGACAAATCCACAGAATGAATCTGGTATTCATTATTTGCAAGAGAGAAGAGAGGGGATTTAAATGAAGCATGTATTCTGCGAGGAGCCTCAGGAAATCATTTAACAGCTCAAGAGAGAGGGGAGCTGCGTTATCATTAGAATTTACATGATACATTAGCCAGGAGTAGAAATGTTAATCTTTCTATCCGAAATCTATTTGCAAAATTAGTGGAATACTGTTGCTTTAATGCCCTTTTCTTATCATCAAAAGCATAAATCCTTTCACCTCTGCTGGGAACTGGAGAAATTAATTCTGTGAACTCTCATCCCTTCCCCAAAACATCACCCCAACGAGAGCAGGGAGAGGCTGCAAGGTCAAAAAGGCAAAAAGTTGCAAACACCCC
>VXBZ01006791.1:498073-657172 GCA_013399135.1 Heliornis fulica
CCACCTGCTCAGCCCCAGCATTGCTGTGCTCCAGTGCTCCCTGCTCTGGGGAAGCCTTTCTGCATTCCCCTTGGGAATGATGAAATGCTGCTGTGGAGGAATGGCATCACAGTGAACCAGCAGCAGGGATGGAGCTCAGAGGAGCAGGGTGCAGCCCCCTGCATTGATTGCATCTGCTCCCTGGATCTGCAGCTAATGAAAGGCTTTGACTGTCTCCACCCTAAGGACCCAACTCAATGCCCACCGATGTCCTGGTACCTTCCTGGGTCAGCTTCCTGCCATTCACAGAGGAGATCCTGTAAAGTGAAGGAGCCCTCTGGCTTGACTGAGGGGACATTCCCTTACTGCACCTTCTTGGGGACACAAATCCTGTGTGACATCCGTCACCCCCACCGGAGCAGGTGCTGGAATGACTGCACACCATGCAGAGCTCTGTGCCTCAAACTGGAATTCAAAACCACACTGGTAACTTTCACCACTTGCTTCATCACCATTTGATGACACACGTGCTCCTGAGGCCACTTCCTGAGACACAGGTGCTTTGGACAGAGATCCCTGCCACCCCGTGCTCGCCCCTCCCTCCCACTGCCCCACTGGGAATCTGGGCCTTTCCTTTCTAAAACAGAGGATAAATCCTCCCAGCTTCAAAGGTTTGTGCCTCAGCCTTCCCAAGTTTCTCCTTCAGCAGCTCTGCTGCAGAAGCATTTGGCATCGGGGAGTGTTCCGATGAGGAGGAGCCGTGGCTGACTCCCGGGTCCCGCCGCTCTCCGACACAAACCCAGGGCTTCTCCACAGCCCTCCTCTGGCTGGGAATCTGCAGCCCTGCTCTGCAGCCTTTGGTTTGAGCTGTACCCTCTTTGACCATTAAAGTTTATGACTTAGATGTCAATAAAGCACAAACAAGCAAACAATCTTGGGGGATAAAACGGGACCTGCAAAGTCCGGGAGGCGGCTTGTGCCTTACACAGGGGACGGACAGTCAACGAGCAGGGAGATACACCACAGAAAGCATCCACTGGGGAAAGAGGGATGAGCCTGCTGCATCTTTTGAAGCCAGTTTTTCTTGGCTGTGGTGCTGTGCTCTGGGTTGGGTCCCTGTGTGGGGCACCTGAACCAACCCTGGCACCTCTGGGTCAGCCATGCATGTACAGTGTCTGCTCTGACATCCCATCCATTCAATTCCAGTGATTCTGACACACACACAGAAAACTAAAGGTGAATTACCTTGTCTGTTTCGCAGAGAAGTTCCCACTGCATGTGTATCTTGGACTGTCCCCAGTAGTAGAATCTCCACCTCATCTTTTCATGATAAGAAAGGTGTTTATAAAGTCATCTCACCTCCTGACAGCTCACCTCTGGGTCACACAAAAGGGCCGAGGTCACTTACTGAGCATCTGCCCCGTGTCTCTGTGTACGAAGCGTTTCTTGCAGTCAAAACACATCTGTGGGAAAACTGAAATCAAGAAACTGATTCTTCCAGTTTATTGTCTCTGCTTTTGGAAAGAAAAATGCTTTGCTTCTTCTGAGAGTAGCCGTGATTATAAGAGATCTGTCCACACTAATTCTAATGGTCTTCTTGGATGGTGTGATCAGATGATCGATGAGTGGCCTGATAGCAAATCGATGGGAGGCTGCTGAGTCAGAGCCCTGAGTCTGATGAGGGAATCGCAGGCAGGGCCCCTGCACCTGCCTCCAGTCGTTTCACTGCCCTGAGCCCCAGAGAGCCACACTGGTTTGACCACGAGCCTGAACCTCTGGAAAATGCCAGTGAGTGAAAGTCTTTGCCTGCAAGCTGGCATCCTGCAAGCCAGCCTGAGCCTCACTGATGGGTTCTGGTCATGGGGTGGTTCGTGGTGGTGTCTGTAAAAAGGCACGGGGACAGTCCCCTTTGCCAGGTAACTTCCCAGCTCTGTGTGGCTGAGCTGGAGATGGGTAACATCTTCTCAGACACCAATTTTTGCCCCAGGAATTTGGGTCAGTGTGGAGCACAGATGGATGAGGAGCCAGGGGAGAGAGCAAGAAGGGTGCTCTGGTTCATCTGTGGCTTTAATGTAAGTTCAGGACACAACCCAAGCCCTGTATTTACTAATTCACTTGACTGGCAGGTATGTGTTAGCAGGAAAATCGCTGTTTCAATAACCTGTCTGGCTCTGTCATGCAGAATCTCAAAATGGAAACAATTGTGCCTGTCACATCACCTGTGATAACCTCCAGCAGGAAGCGTGTCCCTCTTTGTCGGGCAGATAAAGCCATTGTTGATGTGTAATATACTGGGCCAGTCAAACCAGCTTGAGGATTGTCTCTTGCTTTGCTAATTAATTTTATCACCCTTGTCATCTTTTACTCAAACCTAGGCAATCCTAAGCCTTGTAGAATTGATTTTAGGGCAAAGGAGGGATATATGCTTCTCACAAGCCAACTCCAGTTACAAATCCAAAGCACTTGCTCTCTGCTTACTTGCATCAGCAAGTTCTAAAGTAGGACACAGCACTTGGGCGATTTCTATTTCGGGATCTTACAATGTATTTTTATAATGTTGGGTGGGTTTTTTTTCCTTCATCCTCCCCTCTTTTTTTCTTTTATCAGAGACAAACAACAGCTGTGTTACTGGCACAGTGCTGAGAAAGGGAAGCTAGAGGTTAGCAATGGTATGAAGATAAGCAGTTCTGGTGTAAATCAGATCCTTCACAAAGCTGAGATTAGAAATTGTCGCTTGTCTACAAATAAATGATGATTTCTTGCCCTCTCCTTATGTGCAAGGCACTTTCATTTTCCATTCAAATGGTTTCTGAACACTTCACTTTGGAGTGGAAAAGGCAAGGATGAGGTCCCCATTCACACTGTGGAAGGACTGACCCTGTTTCTGCTCTCAGCACATGTGCACCATATGGAAAAGCCGCGCTATGATGCCACCACGAAAGCAAAGAGCAGGCGTAAGCAGCAGGTCTGGCCCACTGTGTCCTTGTTGGCTACTTATTAATTAACCGTGGGTGCTGCCCAAGCCCAGGGATGGAAAATGCAGCTGGACAGGGAAAGGGATGTCTTTGCCATCAAACCCACATCTACCTACTGCAGAGCTTCACAGGCTGTCAGGGCTGCCTGAGGGGCCAAGCAACTGCCTGGTCACATAGACTTGGCTTACCCCAGGCAGAGCTCCAGGACACGGGGCACTTGGGACTAGGCTACACTACTTTGGACCTGCATCTTTGATCCATATGGCACCCACACCATGGGTGCCTTCTGGTAGAGGCCAGGCAGGATTTTAATCCCTGTGCCCAAGGATTTTTGGCGGGGAGAGCTCAGCACACAGCGATCACGTGCTTGGCTTCTCGGAAAGCTGAAGGATGATCGATAGTTGATTAATCTAGTGAAGAAACTAATGTATTAAAAGCAGTGACTGATGTCAAATATATTCTCTCTTGCCCATCGATTTCCTTATTTTTAACCTGCATGTGCCAAAGTTATGAAGCCCAATTCCAGTGTGCAGCTAGTACATTCATCTATTTAATTTCATATGGATATAATTTACTAAGCAATGTATTTGATTGAGTAAATGTGGTGCCATTGATTTTGTGGCTGAATTATCTGATTTGATTGGCACTGTGTCCCATTTAATAGAGCAAGCAACCAATCCAATAAGTAATGTTAGTAATTGGGTAGTTGTTTTCTAAAGAAAGATTACTTGAGTTTAAAGAACTAATGTTTCTCGGTTGCAGTGTAAACCAGATAAATTTCTACAATAGATGAACACGATAACATTTATCTGATGTAATAACAAAATGCTGGGCTCTCTAATGTAGCATCAAGGGATCTCAGGGAGCATTCACAGAGCAACTTATGTGCAGTTTATACTCCAATATAAAGCTCAGGCATTTATTAATTAACCCTCGAGAGACATTCAGAAATGCCACATACACTGATGAGATCACAAGGCACCCAGTCTGCCTCACTGTGGCCCTGCTGCTGGCACGGGACACTACGGACGCTTCCCCGGCCGCGGCTGGCTGGAGCATCGGCTGGACAACTGCCACAGGTGCTCTGGAGCCAGGCAGGCACTGATGGGGCTGCTGGGCATCTGGCTCCAGGACAGGACAGGAGTGTTCTCCCTTCACTTGTGTTCTAACAAACGTGACTGTCCGTGTTCTGGACTATGTAGCACTAAGAATAACCACGGGCTTAGAGAGCCATCTCTGGCTGCAAATCAATAGTGTTCAGCTAAGGGAGCAGGAGCAGCCTTCACACCAGTGTGACTCTACACAATTATTCCTTTCTGATGGTACCTTTCCAAGCCTGAATCTGAGGCAAGTGATTTTATTCAAGGTGATGTACAATACTGCTACGAGGAAGGACATTTAATTAAATGCTATACTCGACAAATTTGATACCAACAGTCATCTGTCAAGTTCATGTAAAACTGATAGTAATAAAAGCAGAACAACTCATATACTGATCTTTTCCTTGCCTATGCTGTATTATTTCGCAACAAGAGAAACTAGCATACATAGTTTGAATTCCATGCTTATATATTACAAATACAATCTAGCTGTAATGCTGATGTGACAGCCAAAAGGAGCTCAGATATTAGCAGAAGAAAGTGATTTTTTTATTATACTATTTTTTCACTGGATGGAAATTTCAGGAACTTAAATTTACCATCACATCCACATCTGAACCTGAGTATCTGGGAGGTCATTTACTCCACTGCACAATAAAAGGGAGTCAGACAAGGTAATGCATAATGGAAATCAAAGCAGAACTTCCATTTGCAACTGTGCCATACACAACGCTATCAGCTGCACCATCTAAATTATGAGGAGATGCGACTCTCTGATGATGAATACAGAACATAATGAGCAGGGAAGGACAGAGCCCGAGGGAGGGGGAATGTGCCACTTGTAGAGGTGTTTATCAAAAGAGAGATATGCTTCTGTATCTTAAAATGTTATTTTTCTCAAAATTTATTACAGATACTGATAAGCAAGACCTGTTTATTTACTTCATGGCAATTACAGGGTTCCTCAGAACTGTCTATTCAGACAGATTTTCCCCACAGAGAAGGCTCTTTGCTGAACATTTCAGGGTTTTACTTCTAAAAAATCAGAACTTCAAAAACATTTTTGAATGCAGAAATATTCAGCCTTTTCTGTTCCGGAGGCCTAAGCCACAGCTTTCAAATTACTGCTGTCTTGAGAAAGGCAAAATGTTTCAGGCTCCAGAACAACAAAGAACAGCTCCTTTTCCTCAGAGTGCTGCTGGGACAGCACCCCTGGGGTTCTGGGGAACAGGGTGCTGGCTCCCAGCTCTCACACAGGGCAGGACCCCCTCACGCCCCCAGAGAGGACCCACCGCCCCGGGGCTGCTGGCTGGGCACCAGCCCCAGCTCCTGCTGCTGCCACCAGCACAGGGCCCCCAGTGCTTTGTTTGGGAGCTGCTGCCAGCCCAGATGTGCTGGCATCTTCATCTGAACTGCTGGATTTACCAAGCACACACAGTTCTTCCCATATAAAGCGGAGGGAAAAAAAAAGTGGAAAGAAAAAAAAAGATAATAGCTTTGTGTTAGGTCTCCTCAGCTTTTCAGAAGAGATATTCAACATACAGACTCTCCTGCCTCTGCTAAGCCGGCTTTGTGCAGAACTGGAATGGAAAATGGCAAAGACACCGGCTTATCTACCCTTAATTAAATGCTGAAGCTCTCAGGTGCGGTGGTGGGATGGTGCTGCTGTGAAACACGACCACACCAACGGTGGTAATTGTAAGTCAAGGGATTTTTGCTAATACCAGACTTTCAGTCGTTTTCCCCTCAGTAATTAGAGCACAACAAATAAATCAGTATGCAGTTGATTTGAATACGCTGCCACCAGAAGAATTATTTGCTGATGACTCTCTTTGCAAATCACATATCTTCTGTTGCCACATACCAGTGAAATTATTTTTGTTTCTTGAAATTAAATGTGTTTCCTACAGATGGCAGGTTCCCATTCCCGCTAGCTCTTGGACAGCAACGGGAGCATTGTTAGAATGATGTGTAAGACATAAGTTGCTTGGAGTACTGGTGCTCAAATCAAAATGTGCTGCTGAGAATAATAATAAACACACGTATGTGAGCAAAATTCAGATTGGAGACATCTATTTGAAAACGAGACGACAAGAGTGACTGCCAGAGGTAGATGTCTCCAGAATAAAACCCTAGAAAGTGAAGGTTCTGTCTTATTTCTGGCCAGGAGGACCAGGTACTCCTCAGGGATCGTGACACCCACCAGCTCGCTCAGCGGATGTTCGAGGGATCTACAGCCTATCCTCCCTCTGAACCCAATAAACCAGACTGGCACAATCTGTAGAGCTAGAAAAGCTGAAGAGAACTTAAAAACCACAGAGTCTGGAAGTACAAATTTCACCTACCAGCATACCTGCCATACGGCTGCAGAAGACACAGTAGATCCGAGACACCCTGACGCCGTTTCCCTCCAAGTGTGACCTCCCTGAACGTCAGAGGGGAGCAGGGTCAAGTTCTCTGAGCAGCCTGTGAAGACAGCGTGCTTTTAGTGGCAGGTACATGCTTTTACCATTTTGGGGACAATTTTTCAGCTCCTTATAAAAGTGGCAGTTTCCCCAAGCACTGAGCGTACGCCGAGGCGATAAAAGCACCGACAATGTGTATCCAAAGCAGGATCTTTGTTTACCAGATGTCAGCTAATAATAAGAGGTATTATACCAGCACTGAGACCCATTGTGAAAGCCATGTACAAGCTTAGGAGCTCAGCTAGCTGATTTACCGACTGCTTCACACCGCGCTGCATGAGTTGGTTTGAATGTAATCTACTAAAAACACCCCAGTGGGACCTATAAACTTTATATAAGGAGCCTTAACTCAAACAGTAAGAGACTCCGAGGACCCACGGAGAATGGCTCAAATGCTGCAGTGGATGGGGGTTTTTTATGCATTTTGGGTTTTCTTTTGTAGTCACAAGAACTATTTCCTGTTTATTTTGCAAAACAAAAGCAGCCCCCCCACCCCCCCCACATTCTCCGCTGCCACAAACTGAGCAAAGCAGGAATGCTGTGCCAGCACCTTCAGATCCATCCAGGCTTGGATGGGAAAACAGCTGGGCAACCTTTCCAGGTATTTATCATCAGTGGAATTTGTGATGGTCAAAATTGTTAGATGGGATATTTGCTCCTCTTGGTACAGCAGGAATGTTTAGTGGGAATCCAATATCTAATTCCCCCATGCAAAAAAAGCTTGGGGCTGGGATGAAAGCTTTTCCTTTGGAAAAGCAGGGCTGCTCTGGTTTAGCAGGTAGCCTGGCCTGGAGGTGCTTGTTCACTGGTGATGTGCTGGATGTGTACTGGTGCACTGGATGTGTACTGGTTCAGCTGAAATGAGAATTAGGGCCCACACAACCGCAGCAGCAGTTGGGGTGGCTTCCTCAGCCACTGCACAGAGCTGGCGCTGCCCAACAGACGGGGAACGGTCCCTGCGGTGCACAGGATGGGGAGTGACTGGGGGGACAGAGGGGATGGGACTTGCCAGGGGCCACACTGGGCACTGCTGGGCGATGTTTCCAGCCAGTTAGTGCCTTTCACAGGGAAGCTGTTTGCCTTTGGCTGCCAGGCAGATGGCAAGCTGCATTACAGGTTATCGAGCCGAGCAGTGGGAGTCAAAACAGAATTATTGCTTTACTGCTCCACACTAATGAGAAACGCGTCACCCGCTTGTTTCAGCACAGGAGGAGCTTGGTTTATGCTCTCTTTGGATCTGGTCACTGTTGCAAGAAAAAAATATAAATCAGAAAACCTGTGCCAGTGGTCTCTACAGCTCTGGTAAACTCCTTCCACCCACCTCTCCCACTCCTTGCCTGTTCCTGGCTGTAGGGGAGGCTTGACAATAATTACAGTATTACTGAGTTGGTGTCAATGTCATGGTCAAAGATCCCTCACCCCACCTCTTCCCACAAGCACAGGAGGGACAGGGTTTGCAGTGCTCCTCCTCTCCATCACTTTGAGGTCGGTGTGTGTCAGATCTGCCTCCATGTCACCCTTTCAAGAACACCGGTTCCAGTGCGGAAACAGTTTCTGGCCTCGCGTTTCTCCCATGTTTTTATTATGGAAACAATAACAAGGTATCGATCTACCTTGTTGAGACAATGAGATCTCTTTAATTAGTTCATTAGCCCTTAGCTCATCAAGACTTGGATGAATGCTCCATTGAATCCTGGTTAATCACAGGAATTCAAAACGCTTGGAGGATGTGCATCAAACCAGGGGCTGGAAGGGGCAGGGGTGCTGGGCCAGGGGTGCTGGGCCAGGGCTGAACACCAGCTACAGTTGAAGATTATGGTTTTTATCCGTGGCCTGAAACCCCATGCTTAATGGGCCAGGCCTCAGAGGTCTGCATAAGGGAGGAGGACACGTAACAGTGCACATCTAAAGAGCTGAAAGGGTCTTTTACTGAGAGTGAGTAATGTATTCCCAAGGCTGCTGGTGTGTTTAGTCCAGGGAGGTTTTTCTGGTTCTAAATCAGGGTTTAAAAGTAAAGATCAAAATAGGAAGACTATAAACCACAGCATAATTATTACTATTATTATTATTTTTTGCTAAAGGGACAGCAAGCACATGACTTCCAGAGAATCAGGGGAAATGTCTCACTACAAAACACACAAGACCTGCATTGAAACACCAGAACAACTTCCAAGCAGTCACACAGATCAAATCAGAGCACTGGCTGCTGTGCCTCATGGGCTGCAACACCCCCATCCCGAAGGGGATGCCACCTTCTCCATCACAACACTGCCACTTGAACTCCATCCCTCCAGCCTGATGGCACGAGGCTGCAGGGTTTGTCCTGCCGCTGCTGCACGCTAAAAACTAATCTCAACCCCCGCGAGGCATTTTCTATTTGCCACTCAAGCTAACCACCGAGAGCAGAGCAATAAATTGCAGGTAGGGTCACGTTGGTCACAGTTTAATGGTGACACAGCGCTCCCCTGCTTGACCCCCATCTTAAATTAGAGCAATAAACCAGCAGGTGTATGCTAATCAAGGGGTGACGGGGAGAATTTTCATCAAAGATGCTCCTTTGGGTGTGAAGCGGAAAAAACCCTTTCCCTACTCTTTCAGCAGAGATAATTCAGAGGAGAGTCTGGCTTCTTCCCAGGGGCAGATCCCTGCTAGGAGGGCACAGAGTACATGGAAACCCAGGCTCCTGTCCACCCCCTCCTGTGTCTGCCACACGGCCCAGGACCCGGTGCCCCCGCACCGAACGGGACACTCACATCAACAGCACTGACCGACCGCCCTCCTGATCCCATCTGTAACCACGCTGCTCCCCAGAGGAATAAACAGAGGCTCTCCATTAAAAAAGTGTCATTTGAATGTCCACAAACCATGAAGAGAGACTGGAAATGCATCACCTCCCCAAACCTGATAGAAATAAGGATTTGGCTGTTTGGTGCCACTTTGAGACAATTGTTCCAAAGGACATGAGTGTAAAAGATACTTTAAAACAACTTTAGCATCTACAGCTATTTTAATCTGCAACTTGCAGCTGGCTTTGACAAATAACCTTAAAAAGGAAGATAAATAATACAGTTTCAATTATATTTCTGTACAATATTTATCTTATTTTGTGTTGTGTGCTGCTGAGCTAATTCAATTTTCTGCTGCCAGCCCATGCTTGTTCCCCTTTCACTTGTAATATATAACTTTATGAAGAGGGTCTAAATCTTCCAGTGTGAGTGGCACTTCATCCCTGCATGTGAATGTTTCCGGAAAATAAGCCACCACCACCACTCTCTGTAAAACTAAAAATAAAAGCCATGCAGCTGAGCTGGATTTCAGAAGGGACAAATGACACACAGTGGAAGGAAAGCAGGTGGGAAGCATCCAAAAACCTCTCAAGGCTTCTGGCTCCACAGCTGGGAACCAGGACCTGAGACCCTTTGCTCCAGCACAGCATTCCTTTGCATTTCCAAGCCAGATGGGATGGTGGAACATTGCTCCCCGCTGCCTCCCTGAAGGATGCAGATCCCTGCTGGGCCACAGCAAAATATTTGGTGTAATACAGCCAGAAAAGGTGGTTCCTGGCCCCTACAAGATAAAAACTGAGTTTGATTTTGGAGCCTGGGGATGGACATTCCCAGTTTTATTCACCTAAAGGTGGAGACAGAAGCTGGCTGGGTCGTTCCAATACGCCCAGGTTAACTGAGTGCTACAGGTGCCCGCTCCCATCGGAAGGACTCACCCGGTGCCGACATGGGAAAAGCAACGTCCTTCTTAGCTGCTGCAACTGAGGTGGCTTCAGAGCCAGTGGCTGGCACGGCACCAGGGTGGCATCTTCTCCCCTGGCAGGCACTGAAGCTCCCCCCAAAACACAGCAAGGGGCAGGTGCAGTATGGAGCCTGCAGCTCACACAGCCCATGCCATAACCACTGCTGGAGCAGGGTACAAGAGGTGCCCAGACTAAATCATTTACCATGGTGCTCACTTACTGACATTTCTTTTACTTTTGTGTTCTGTAATTCATTCTCACAAGGTGCTATTGGAACTATTTCTGCTCCTACTCCAATGTCTTTTAATTCCTTTTTCTCTAAATTGCTGCCTCTGGAGGAGAAAAACAAGCCAGGAGCACTTGCTTCATGTGTCAAGGCAAAATGTCAGTCAGCTTCTGCCTGTGGGCACCTGCACTGGTGCCAGTCATCTTAAACTGCACCCAGTGCAACCAGAAAGGCATCTGGGAAAAAATAAGGACATAAAGAGGAGGCCACTCCGCTAAAGGTTGGGAATTGTTTGCAGCAAACTGACAGATGCTTATGGTTCATAGGTACATTCCCAAAAGGACAATGTTAGTAGCTTGGAAAAAATGGAAGGGATGAAAGATGGAAAAATTGATTTAACATCTGTGGTTTTCTTGAAAATGTTTTCTCATAGGAATATCAGGGAAGTCGACATTTTCACAAGGCAGGAGAATTGGGAATCATGGCTAATTGTGGTCCTGATGGTGAAACAAAGCAGGTTTCCAAAGGAAAGCTTTGGAGGCTGCAGCATCTCCTCATGGCTTCTGCACCACCTGGAACATTCACAGTGAGAAAAATATGGGCCCACTACACATTTGTCCCCTTGACTTGTTTCACCCATTCCTTGAAAACTGATAGCTCCACAGCCTGTCCTATCCTCAGCCCTGCACACAGTTAGAGGGATCACCACTGCTCCAGAAACACCACACTGGGGGAGAAAACCACCACCAAACCCGGACTTTGCTCTCCCCTCTCTGCTGTGCTGACAGCCAGCTCCTGCAGACTCTCCCATGCAAACAGTTTGGGTTACAAGTGTTTGATTATTTTTTTTATTTTCTCCTAAACTGGCACTGCTCTAGTACAAATGTCACGTAATGGGCAGCTGCAGGAGCTGTGCAAGCAGAACGGGAACGAGCAATAACGCAGCCGATTTCTGTTCTCTCCCGCTTCAGAGCTAGAAGATGCACATTGCACTTTCCTTAATTTCAGCCTGCTTGGTGTTAATTTTAGCATCTAAGCCTTCTATTTTAGAGCTGAAAACATGGTTAAGAGCTGTTGCTGTGGGCTCCCTTGGCAGAGAGGCGTTAGCATCCTCGCTAGCACGCTTCATTCAGGCTCACAGCTCCTCCCCAAAATGTGGTTGGTTCTGCAAAAGCAACAGTCACCATCACCCCCCTGCACCCCGTGCTGATCTGACTGGCTTATTAGACAAAGGCTAGGGTATTTTTGCCACTGATAGTATCAGCTCTTGGGTGATGAATGAGGCTGCAAGCTATTCCTGTGTCTTCATTACTCATCTCTACTGCAGGCAGCTGAAGAGCACAAGGTGCTCAATCCGCCCTGCTGGCAGGTGACGGTTTCGGGAGCAGGGGCTGGATGTAAGGAGTACATAGAGTACACACAAGACACCTTTGCTCACTCTGTTGTGCTTGGTGCTCTCCTCCCACACAAACTCTTCTCCTTTGTCCAATAGGTCAGGCTGGGGTTCCTCACGGAGCCTCCCCTGTGCCTCTGGCTGGAGCTGATGCCCCACCTTCAGCCCTGTAACTACAGCGGCTTCCAGGGTGCACTGCTGGTTTGGTGGATCTTCTGCCACCTCTGGACCTGCACAAAAACCCAGCAGCTGCAAGGTCCTCAGCATGCTCTCAATCAGACCACAGAGGTGTAAAGCTGCACACCCCAAAACTGGGTTTCAGTGAAGAGGGTGCAAAGGAAAAGCATACGGAGCTCTGGTGCACGGCGATGCTGGAAACCCCAGGTTAGCCAAGAGCAGAATCAGATATAGAGTTCTCCTTTAATTTTATTTTCAAAGTAATAAACTCTGTAATTATCCATAGCTTAAGAAGTCATCAATCTTGTGAAAAAAAAAAAAAAAAACAAAAACCAAAACCCCAAACCAAATAATGAACTAATTAACTGGGATTCATTCTCCCAATGTAGACAATCAATGTCTTATCTTAATGTAGGGGTATCTCTGGAGGGGAAGGAGAGAGGTTGAAAACAATTAAAGTAACTAAATATTGAGAAAGAGAATACTAGTTTGTTTTTCTCCAAAAAGGAAGAGGATTAAGGGAGAAACAAACTCTGACATCTGAGAGCCAGTACACTTATTTTCCGTTTTAATAAGAGAAAATATAGACTAAGAACCAAGCTTAGTTAAATATAAAGCTGTTCCTCAGAACACTAAGAACCACAAGGATAGCAACAACCCCCTGCCCTTTAATTGCCCTTCACCCCCCTCCCCAAGTTTAACGAATGCAAATCTGCCAGCACAGACACAGCACCTCAGAACAGAGACTCTGCATCTGTGTGATATTTCAGAATGCCTCCTCCTAATCTTCCTGCCTCACACATTTATTCCAGCAATTCCCTTTGCTTCCTCTTGTCAGCCTAAAGTTAATTCAAGTCATTTTATACTCTAAAAGCAAGTCTTTTCTAGTATGTTTTAAAATACAGTTTGAGCCTCTCCCAGTTCAATAGTCACTTGGGTTGTAAGCAACTGCTCAAGCAATCTCTGCGCCTTCCCTCAAGGATATTACATTCTCTGCTGCTCACAACAAAAATATCAAGAGTGTTAATACTGCTGTCGTGGTGACTGACAGCTGCTGCAAATATGGCTGATATAAATTACTGCACTTTGGAAACTGTGCAAAGCTTTGAACATAGCTGGGGTGATCTGTTACATCCTCCTGGGGAAAGCTGGGAGCTGAGAGGCATCCACCAATTTCATCACAAGAGCGCTCAAAAAGCTTTATATACCCCTCATCTCCAGGCGAGGCTATTAAAAGGGACCGGTTTTTCATCTCGTCTTCTGTGCTAAGAACCTCAAGGGCACAAGGCAGAGAAGAAAGGGCCTCTCCATCCCCTCTCTGGGGACTGTGTGGCAGCCAACCACCCCAGAGGAGGGAAAGGTATCTTTCTGAGCAGCGATCGATCCACGAAGGAACAAAGACTCCCACACGTTGCCCACGATGGGAGCGTACAGATGTGTCCGGGCAGGCTGGTGCATCAGCTCCTCCTGCAGAGCGAGTAGCTGTGGGCTCTTCAGGGAGCACACACTCGAGACATCTGAAGGCACACCAGAAACCAGGGTCTGTACTGGGATGCTCCTCTGGAGAGGAGACCTGTGTTCATTCCCTTTTATTCCACTGTAACATTTTCTTCTTGTTTCAAATCTGCAGGTGCGAGATGGACTCGATACCAGAGCAGCTGCGCAGGATGTGTTCCCACGAGCATCACCACTTCTAGGAGCCTGGGTAGGACTGTGACAGATTAAACAAGTCCTGTTCCTTTACCAGAGCACCCCAGTGATGCTCCCTGAATCAGCTGGAGGAAGAAGCTCTGTGTGGCTGCATGTGCCAAGGGGTGGGCATAATCTTGGCTGAGTAACGGTCTCTCGCCTATCCCTAAAGGGCTCAAAAGCTACATCAAGGAATAAAACCCATGATGGAGCTAGTGGAAGAATGAAATCAAACAGATGGAGGTGTGGGAGTAGTTTGGGCCAAGAAAAGCCAATTTCAAACCATATTTTTAATTAAATTGGGGAAGTTTTTAACTGATAAAAACATCTTTAGTTGGATTTAATGGCATTTAGCTGCTTTAATTGGGATGTCTATATTTGGAGTTTGCAGACAGAAACAGATAATAAGGCGACAAAAACAGATCACAGGGGCTTAAAATCCTGGCATTTGCATAACCCAATTGTTCACATTATGAAATGGAAACCCTGTTATCAGCTTGCATAAAACAGCTTGTTTTGGTAGATTGCAAATACTGTGTTTAATTAACCAAGCTTCAGGGACAGTGAATCTTATTGTTACAAGATAGAACTCAGTGGAAATAAAGGCATTTTCATTTAAATAAAACAAAAGGGGATGTTTATCAGGATGTTACTTAATTGTCAGCATTGCTAAAGAGTTTTGTTTCTGCTATAATTTATGAACTGGAATTGATCAGTGAAGCAGGGAACCAGACGCCTTTGTCCTGTACAATTAAAGCTCTGTCATCTTAAATCCAGGCATTAATGATGCCAGCAGCTAAGAGGAAAGGAGAAAATAATCTGCAAGTCCACTGGAAATCCTGGGTTATGAATAAAATCTCATTTTACCTAATTAGCCCTCCCAACACATTTCTATCTTGGCAATATCAACTTAGACACTTCCAGAAAGTCTGTGACAACACCACCAAGGTCCTAGCACAGCCCTCATCAAAGAGCAGAGGAGGATGAAGCTGGGCAAGTAGGGTACATGCATTAATACATTCTCTAACACACACATACCACACACACCTCTCCCCAACACTCAAGCTGATGATCTTTATCTGAAAAGCCAGGAATTGTCCACAGAGTAAGATGGAAAACAACTGAGCTGCTGGGGAAGAAATGATTAGGTTTTCCTTGCAGAAAACATTGCTGGGAATGGAAAACATCATTGTTTTGAGTTTGAGACAATGAACCTAAACATTTCTGTACCTAGATGTATTTCTGCTAACATTTCCAGTATGTCAGAAAACATTTTTTTCACCAGACAGGAAAATAAAAATAATAGTCAAGCATCCACAGAAATATTGTTTGCCATTCTGCTGCCCCAGGAGCTGTGCCAGAGACCACACCTGGCAGCAGCTGTGCCACACAGGCATGGCAGGAGCATCCTCTGACCCGGGAGCATGGACTATGAAATGCAAAAGGGACCGAAGGAGGATGTTGTGCAGACAGGGGACAGGCCGTGTCCACATCACCACTAATGCAAAGTACAAATCACAGGATGTTTCTCTGAAATATGTAATTGTATTTGAAAGGACACAAAAGCTGCAGTTGCTGAGCTGCTTCCAGGAACAAAATGTATTCCATGGCCTGAAACAGCCTTATTTATATGCTGTGTTTTTTCTGTGATTGCTTGAACATGCTTAGCACATCGGTCTTCTAGCAGTACAGCACTGCCTGAATTCCTTCTCTTCAGAGATGACGATGGGCAACATCACATTTTTGACCACAGTGAACCCCCCTCACCAAAATACCTGGAGGCAGCAGGGGAGAGGCTGCACAGGAGTTGAGCAAGAGGCACAAGCTGCTGGTGAACCCAGTAAAACATGTTATCAAAGAAATGTGCTGGAGTAATCAGAGGGGAGAGCAGATGCTGCTGGCAATAAAAGCCTGCGTGAGATCCAGCTGAGAAGCCTACTGTGAGACCTACAGGGGCAAATCTCCCCGTGGTAGGACAAAAGAGACCCAGCAAGTGAATAGCGGAAAAATCTATTGCAAGGTGCCCATTATCAAGCAGCAGTGAGGCTGCAAAAAAATAGAGAATTGAATCTGAGGAGGGAAGGGAAGCAGGCACCCCATGGACACAATTACAGAGACATTTCAGAAATTGCTGGGTGTGTAAATGCAGGAAGAGCAGACAGGAGCGGTCTGAGGATGGAAGGGTAGAAGTGGTCTCCCCACATGTGCCAAGGAAACACCCAGCTGCTGCCTCTGCCTGCCAGGACCAGCTCCTTTGCTGCCCAGTCCCACCAGCACTCGCATTTGCCCCAGTCCACACCCTGGCAGCGGTCCCCTCCGTACCCCACCTGGCAGAGGCCAGTTCCTCCCTCCCAGCAGCACACACAAGACCCCATTCTGCAGCCCTGCCCCCCCAGAGCTGCTTTTCTCTCCTGGCACAGCCCCTCCTTTGCTGGTGCCCCTTGCTCTCAGCCATGGAGGTGGAATTGCTCCTGTGCTCCCACAGCCTGGAGCAGAAACGCTTCACAAGTGATGGTGAGGGATGGTGTAAAGCTCAGTGCCCCTTGCACTGAGTGTGCATTTCCAGAGGGGCTGATCTGATACTGTAAGCACCAGGCTCTGCTCCTCAGTTGGGTTGGCTCTTTCCAGGCTAAGCCTCACACAGAAAGCTGGGCCTCCCTGTACACATGCAGCACCTTCCACATGGTGCCTGGATCAGCTGGGATCAGGGTTGCCAGCACTCTGCAAAAACACCGGCTGTGCCCTCCAACCCCCCCTCTCAGCAGGGATGCCCAGGGCTATGCCAGCAGGAGCCCATCACCTTGGGAACCTGCTCCCAGTCCTGCTGGGGTCCAGCACTGCCCAGCCTTGTGCTACCCCAGCCCTGGAACCTCAGGGAAGCTTCCCAGCAGCCAGGCTACTCTTAGAAAAGGTGAACCTGGTGCTTGAAAGGCAGCAAATCCTTTAATCCCTGCAGCCACTTTAACCCTTGGCCTCCTGAGTCTTGCTGAAGGTTCTGAAAGCTTGCTGAAGTCCCAAAGTATCACAAGGATCATTGTATATCCTTAAATAAACCTCCTTTCTTTACCTTTCTCCCTTTGTGAGGATTTATGCTCCAAGAGGCACAGCTGCTTCTAAGAAAATGGCTTGAGGTTTGAAAAACCCCTCATGAGTTTTACTTCTTGCCTCTCAAGGGTTAACACTCCTCTGGAGAGTGCAGAGCAGCCTGTCTATCCACTTCGGTAATTGAAATCAATTTCTCTGCCTTATCTTTAGGAAACCTATATAGTCAGGACACTAATCTGCTGGCTGTGGCATCTTTTAAATGAAAACCTATTTAGAAAAAAGGAAAAGATCCTTTCCCTGCCTGCTGATGTTCTTTCCCTCAGTTTCCAAGTGGGAAGACAAACTCCAGGCCCCAGACTTTTAGGAGCAAGCACCCAGTGCTGGTTGGCCCTTGGGGCTCCTGGACAGGAGTATGGGTGTGCCAATCTCCTCCACAGCCCAGCACTTTGGGCTCCCCCAAGCATGGCAGGGGACATCTCTGCCTTGAGTAACCCTGCTGTGCCCAGCACAATGTTGGGAAAGGATCCCACTGCCTAGTCACAGACCAGGGGAGCTCATGTGCTGGCTAAGGGGACATCAAGTGAGCAGGATGGATGCCAAAGACAAAGAGAACCTGGGAGAGAGGTTTTTGGCCAGATCTTTCCTTGGTGCAGCACCTTGGCTCCTCCTGCCATCACTGCCAGCCTCTGTTCCACTGACTCCTGTACACACTATGCCTCTGGGGGTGGATCACAAACCAGGATGCCAGTTGTGCACACTGGTACAGGCACAGCTGTGGTCAGGGATGGAGGACCTGAATCCCCCACCAGTCTGCTGCCTCCCTTCACACAGCATCCCTCTCAAACGTTCAGTTACCTAAAAACAAAGCCTGCAGAGAAAAACCAGACCCAAACCACGTTCTCTGCTAATCCTGGTCATTGGGAGTCCAGCCAAGCCAAATGATTTCTAATTTGCAGTCAATTGGGCTTGAATTCCCAGTAGTTTTGATTGCAATTACTCAGACCAAGTAATCAAAAAGGAATTGTACCACCCTGACCCTAAAACTCGGGATATTAAGCCCCCAGAGCACTCCTCTGGCTCCTTGGCAGCGGCAGGGCAGGACGTACTCCGCACAAGGCTGCCAGCCCCAGTTTGCACAGGGCAATATGTGTTTGCAGTGGATGCCTGTGCTGGGAAGGGGAAATCACAGAACAGGGAATGAGGAAAGCACAGAACCTGATGGCCAGAAGTTCTGAAGTCAGGACAGAACAGCACAGAATTGTTATCAGCCCAAGAGAAATACATGATCCTTCCCAGATGCCTCTTCTACCGCTGTCTGCAGGGAGAACCGTTGCAGCTCTCCAGTGAGGAATATGCATTTACCAAAAGTTAACAAGTTGTACTTTCCTTCAAACTAAGTGCACTTCTTGAGCAAGACAATATAATTAAATGAGGCACATTAATATCATGAGATAAGCATCACTGACCACATTTATGACAATATAAAAGGAATTTGCGGGGGGGTGGGGGGAAGAACTTATATCCTATAAATCAAAGCATTTTGCTGCATAAAATTTGGGAACACAAGTCTATGAATTGTAATAGAGCATGACAAAGCCTCATCAACAGAAGTAAATATTAAGCCCCCAATGACAAACAGATACCAAGCATCCTATCTGAATGTTTTTTCAACATATCAAATTTAAAGCAGTTCCCTGATTCTTATTCTCTTAATCAAGGTAATTTGCTTTAAGTGTTCCTTGCAGCTGAGAAATTACAATTGCCCCTTTAATATTCTGATAATACAAAACAGCAATTTTTTTTTCCATCTGATGCTAATCATTGTGCTCTCCTCTGAGGGCTGAATCTTCTTTGGATGAGAAAGAGCTTGATGAGAATCTAGCATGCACAACAGAAAATGAAGTGTATGACAGTGATGTGACTTGATAAGGGTAGAGGAGGGAACGGCCGTTTCGCTGGCCTGGCTTCCCCATCCAATTATTCATTATGTTAAATTGCCATTATATTCCTTTCAGCTCCCTGAGAAGTCAATATAACATAATGAAGTTATCACAAGATGAAGCTTTGCTGAGCTAATTTGGTGATCGCAATATAAAGCAGCTCTGGGTAAAGGTTGGAAGACAGCTTTGCTTGCAGGAGTGAACATGAAGATAGTTGGGGTTATTCAGGACAGGTAGTAGTTTCTTCCACCATCCTTACCCTTTCAGACATTTTTTTTAATCCTTTGATTGCTAAAATGTAAAAAAAACAAAACCCTTTCAATACTCAATGTCACAGTAGCAGGAAAGTGAAAATATAAATACAGGCTGCTCTTGCCTCTGACCACTCCACACTGTTGTGGAGAAAAAGCTCCTTTTATTTCTCCAGCATCTCAATAAAAGTTTCTCCAGAAAGCCTGATACATGTATGTTCCTTTTCTCAGCAGATGTGATATCAAAGGAATAAGAATGCTGTACTCATCATCAACAAATAACCCTTCTTGAGTACATCTGAGCTTATTTTCCTCAAATGCTGCTGACAAGTGATGCATGAGGGGGTACCAGGACAGAAGGAGACAGTGCCTGTCATGCAGCAATTGCTCAGTACTTACAGGCAACAATAATTTGGAAATCCATCTGCACACATCTCACTAACTGTATGTGACACTGGAAACACGTAGTTTTGATGTCAAACTCCATTTGGGATGCTGGGTGTGTTTTCTGGCTTGTGATGAACTGCAGCCAGTAGCTTAATTCAGCTGCAGATCTCCCTCCTGCACTCGGGGCCAGACACAACCCCCCTTACAACACAGCCCCTTGTTCCACGCAGGGGCCACGGCCTCCAAAGCTGTCACTGGTAGCCACACAATTCTGGCAGCCACTTATCAACACCCTTTAGGAACAAGAGGTAGCTCGAAGCTGCATTAATCAATTAATTTATTCTGCTCCTTGTAGGAATATGTACCCTGTCAAGCAGTTCTTTAGGTTACAATTGTTCCTCCATTAATCTTAAGCATATCAAACAGAGCACAGGCTCATTGTTGGAGGGAATAATGGAGAACATTGCAGGGAACACTACCACATGCAGGAATGCCCCCACAGCTATAAGTCACTTTGCATTAATGTGAGCTGCATTAATCGCTCGCTAAAGGAGTGGCAGCAAAATACAAAGGGAATAACATCAGCTGCTGATGTTGGAGACTGCCAGAGTGTAAGAAGGTACCAGAGGAAACTAAACATATTTCACTTGAGCTCGGGTAGCAAATGGCTTCAGGGCTGTGTCATCCTGGGATGTTTTCACACTAGCTGCTGTTGAGGCAGAGTGGCAAGGCTGCTCCAGCAGGCACAGCAGCAGGTCCCCAGGGGATGCCAGGCACATGCTCCCAGGGACTGGGAGTAATGGGGATACTGTGGAGCCAAGGACGAGCAGTTGAACAAAGAGTGAATCAGGACAAAAGTTTCCAGACTGGAAATTCAGAGCACGAGTCCTTCTAGCTGAGGGTCCCTGCTCCACAGGGCCTGGAGTATTGACGCTGTTCCTAAGCTCTACATACACCACCAGCGCAATTTTGTCATCCCATGGCCCACTGTGTACCACCTCACAGCAGAAGGATGCTGGGTTTTACTTTAGGCTTTGCTACAGGAATTAACAGAATGAAAGTCAAGGAGCAGGGTGGGCTGATCTGTAAATATCTGGCACTCTTACTCCTGTCTCCAAGTGCCATGATAAACTACTCTGAATGCAAACCTGCCTCGAAATGAATCACTGAGTACTTCACAGTGCAGGTAATTGAAAGAAGACACTATGGGATCCGGCTACAAAGAGAACAGTTGTTCTTTCAGCATTTCCACCCCTTTTCCTTCCCCCTTGAATTTCAATAGGCCATATCTAATTATTGACTGGCACATATTCCCCCTCACACTGGGTTATTATCAGACCATAGCACGTGTGTCAGTCCACAGAATTAGCAGCTATAATTGGACCCTTTTAACAAGGTACACAACACATTTTAAATTAAATTGCATTCCATAAATCAAGTTAACCTTTTCAACATTGCTCTAAGAAAATTAATTACTCATATTGAAGCACATGACCTTTTCACAGTGCTTGGGATTAGCTTCCACATTTTTTTTTATTTTCCCTTCTTTCCACTCCTCCCTCCCCTGGCCCAGCCTTCTTTCTTCATTTAAAAACATCAGAGCCCAAACAGCATCAAGGCTGAATACATTGCTTTAGCAGCTTTTAGTTCTCACCCACAGCTTCAACCATGTGCAGCTTAATCGCTGCTCTCTTTCCAAGTTCTCCTATTCCAAGCAAGCTGCCCCTCATCCCCTCTGGCAGGCAAACCTAGAGCTGCTCAGCTTCAGCATCCAATCCTCAGCTTTGGTATAATATTTGTTTGAAACCCCTAGAAGTCCTGAGACTTCTCTGTTCCCATCACCAGCAACTGCAGCGTTACTAATTTTGTAGCCGCAGAATCATAAATACAGCATGGTTAAGCACCCTAGAAGCTCAAGAGGAAGAAAAGGGGTAAAAGCTTATATTATTAATTATATTATAATTTCCAGAACCTTCCAAAACAGCAGCAGCAATAGAAGTAATCATCAGCAACAAAGTCCCAGTACCAGGTTGGAAACATCAGCAGAAAAGAACTCCTGTTGAAGCCAGCATCAAAGCAAGGAAGACAACCTTAGAGAAGATCAGTTGGGAAAGCCAAAGAACTGCAATCTCACCTCTCCCCACCTGATCCTACTTGTAGCTTCCATGCAATTTAGGTTTTATGAGCTTTCTTATGCCTCCTGTGGTGACTTCAAAAACATGATCAGCTAGACCTACAGATAACAAAAACCTCTTCTAATTAAGAGAATTAGAACAGAAAAGGCTGTCTTGCTCCTTTCTACAGGGGCAGAAAAAGTCAAGGTGAGCTCTGGGAATCTTCAGCAGCTTTCCATCACCAACCACACCAGCAGCAGCTGCAGGAGCCCCAGTAAGCCCCCCACCCCCAGCCAGTCAACCCCAATGAGCACAGCTCCAGGACCTTCAGTTGGAAACAAGCAGAACAAACCCTCAAGCCAGGACCTCCTCCTAAAGCCTCTTCTGAAAGCCTCAACCTTGCAGTCCACAGCACTCTCTTGTCACTTACCCTTCTATGAAGGAGGAAGGATAAAGGAGACTAGAAACACTCCTGGACAGAGAACGTCGCCTTTTCAAAGTTACTGTGACTGCGTGCTGCCCAATAACGGGTCGGAAACAGAGCAATCCGGTTATAAACGTCATTAACCAAGCAGGTGACAACAGGCAAAGCAGCGCTGGGCGGCCGGACAGTTTCTGCTCCACCAACGGCGCTCGCCGCCCCCGTTTGACCCGGAGCTTTTACGCCGTGGCACCAGGTTTCCCGCGCAGCCCCCCGCGCATGCGCCAGTTGTTCCTAGGGGTCCTTCCCCACCTTCTGGCGGCCGGCGGGATGAAGTCGCCCCGACCCTTCCTCTTTATGTGGTCATCTTTCTTACCCAACCTCTGTCTACTCGTTCTATGATGTTGCAACCTGCTTCAGGCTACAGGTGGTTTACTGAACAAAGGCTCGTTTATCACATAACTAAGGCTCAGCGGGACTCCGGCTCCCCCAAACCCGGGCTGCTCCAGGTGCAGAAACGAGACCGCAGGGTCCAAGCACCTGCAAAAACCACAAGACCAAGGTCCCCTCACACTCACCAGAGCACTGAGGAGAACTGTTCTCTCTAAGATGCCCCCCACTCACGCTGGAACGCTGACCACAACCAGCTGGAACCAGGCAGCTCCTCCCCAGGCCCAGGCCCAGCCCCCCTGAGGTTGTATAAGGGGTCCTGGCCCGCCCCAACAAGAAGGAGCTCGTGGGGTTGGAGGAGGGGGCTGCCATGTACTCTGGAGCACTGAGGCACCTTCCCGCGCAGGTGGAGCTACTTACAGGCCCTGGCGAGATGAGCAGAGTGGGTGGAGGGTGTTGATGGCGGTAATTAGCTGTTCTCTGCACTTCCCTGTCTGCAGCTGGGGCTCGTCTCGGCCTGGCGTGGCCTCGCCCTCGGCCCTGCCCTGCAGGGTGCTGATCTCCAGCTCGGCCGCGGCATCCCACAGCCAGCCTGGGGCTATGCATGAAGCTGTTTGCCGTCTCCGGGATGGACCCTGCGCTGACTTGCTGGCTTTAAATCGCTAGGGCTTAGGTGCTATAGACTTCCCGGCACTCTGTGCTACTTGTGGCTGCTGACCCGCTGCTGCAGCGTCTCCTGCTCTGACCCGCTGCTGCAGCTCCTCATCACCTGTGGTGAGCTAGGCCCTGACCCTGCTGGCACAGAGTCTCCTTGGTGCCCTTCCTAGGTGGGACCCACCATCCCCGCTGCACTCTGACTGCCGTGACTGCTGGTGGGCTCCGGGAGTTCTTCTCTGAAGGTCTGGGGCTTGGTGCCAAGTGCCCTGTGGCAGCCATTAGCAGAGGGACAGGCTGGGGTAGGAAGCTGCCAGGAGACACCACTACGAGATGCTGCTGAAGCCCCTGCCAGGGAGGGGGCCACTGAGTGCTGGCCCCTCGCCACCGTGTGCAGACCTGTGCCACTGAAGAGTGCCCTGAGAAGTGTCATAGATCTTCAAAAGGTAGGACATCGCGCAGCTCAGTGTCGGTGCGGTGAGGGGTCCTTGTCACGGGCAAGGTGTGAATTGAGTAGAGGATACGTGATGGTCTGGTAGCTCAGGGCTGAAGGCAGCAGTTTGTGTTGGTTTTCAACAGGGAGAGGCACCTCAGAGTGGCTTCCCTGGGATGTCTTGAAATCCCTGTTGGTTGGAGGCTCTGAATTCATGGCTGCATGTACTCCTGAACACTGTGCCTGAGCGAGCGGGCACAGGGACGTGGTTTGGTTTGTGTTACGGTGTGTGCAGGGCTGGAGAAGAGTGGTGCATTCACAGGCTGTCCTGGGCGGTAGCCAGAGACTTTACAAATGCTGCAGAGCAAACTGCTGTTTGATACAGAATGTGCTGGTAGATACTGCTTGGCTTTTAACATAGTCTTTGTGTGTATGAAATACACCATGTGGTTGGTGTGTTGTTGCAGATACGCTGAGTGCAGAAGGTGACGAGGAATGGGCTGGTGGTTTTCAGGTTGGTGTGGGCTGCCAAAGAAGCTGTCTTTGTGTTGGGTAGTATGAGGTGATTGCCTGTCTTGAGTGCTGAGGGAGAGCTGTGGAATAGCTTCTGCAATCTTAGCCAGTGAGAAAAACCTTACTGCTGCTATGTATGGGCTCTATATGTTGCTATATATGTCAGGTCTGAACGGTCTCTGCCTGTCCCATCTGAACATGCTGTTTACCGTGGTGGTTCTGAGTTCAGCTCAGAAGAGAATTGGGCTTTGATGAGGGAGCAACAGTTGTTCATCCTGGGAATTTGTGAAAAAGATGGTAGTGAATGACTAAGATCGTGGGATGAGGCATGGATTCATGGCTTGGGTTCATGTGGGTTTAGTGTGCCTCATGCTGGCAGAATGACATGCAGACATCAAGAACCTGTAGTACTCAAAGCTACTTGATAAGCACTGTGTTTCAAGTTACTGAGTGCTGGGATGAACGGAGTAAGGATGTCCCTGTGTCCTGCCTGAATGGGTGCACAAGCTGGGGGATCAGCAGCGTGCTGAAGGATGCCACGAAGCAGGTCAGCTGGTAAGTGCTTTTGAGTTGTAGTATCTCATGAGTATCTGTGTTTCCTTACTGTGTGTCTGCTTAGTCCCCAGCAGTGTGGATTGGTGCTGTCAGGGCCCATACAAATGTGTGAATTATGGAAATCTCCTCAGAAGTCAAGAACATCTGTTCTGCTGTTTCTTCCCTCAAATGGGATAATCTATGTAGTTTTACTATAGACTGTATTTCCCAGCTCTCTTCATGTCTTTAAATTGCTCTGTAAGTTGCTGAAGTCATCAGCAGAAATGCTGGAGTCAGCTAGATTTTTAAACATTTAAAATTATATAAGACCATTTTCCTTCAGAGAGAACCTTTAAAAATTTAATTATTCTTTTTCTCTTTTCTATTTCCTTTTCCTTTTCTTTTAATGATGGAATTGTTGAAACCTCCCATTAAAAGTCCCATAAAATAAAACAGACAAATGAAAAAGCTTACAGCAGAACGTGACAAGGATTTTCTTGAAAACATCAGGCATCTTGCTGCTGATCTACTGCATTTCCTTACGTTGGAGAAGGAAGGAGTAGGAGGAATGGGTTGCTTGAGGGTGGCTCCTGTGTTTTATGCTCAAGTTAATGCCTCATAACCAGCTTTGCATCATGATACCTACTCTGTGGAAACCAGATTCCCAGTGGTTTTGTGGTGAAATATAAGAATCTTAATAACCTAAGTGCTATTAAGACAACTGTTCTGTGTCAAGCCCAAATATGCCTTCAAGGTGCAGGTGGTGTAGTGTGTGGAGGGCAGTAATGCAGGGCTAAATCCCAGTCTCCTTAAATTTACCAGGAAGGCAGTTAAGGCTTGTGCCTGTGGCAGTCCCACAGTCATCCTGCTTCAGATAGGTTGATTTTGGGGTACCAAGTTGGAGACATCAAAGGTAAAACTTGCTAAAAGCTTATTTTAAACGAGGAAAGCAATGTAACTTGTAAGTGCTTAAGCTGTGTGTTTATGTTCTTATTTCTGTGTACCCAGACACACATTAAAAAGATTGAACATAATATGTTAATTGTTTAACTAATCCTTAATGAAGATTGCTATTTCCTCTTTAGAATTGCTGCTTGAAGTAAGATGTATTAAAGCTCTTTCTGAATTGTTGGTGTTGGGAGAGGCAGTCTCTCTCTCTGTTGCTGCCCTGAGTCTCCTACCAACAGTGGCTCTGTCACTGCTCTGTTCTTCAAAGGCAGTTCCTTCAAACCAAAATACAAGCAAAATGAATATAAAGTCACATCTAGCTGCAGTGTCCTGCATCAGTGGGATCACCTGAATTCCTTGGCAGGATGCTGTAGAGCTCAAGGATGCTTGGCTTAGGTATCATTTGTTTTCTTCTTGCCTTGTATTTTGCTGAGTTTGGTTTTCCAAGGAGAATACTGTGACCTGCTGTATGTATAGTTGGAAGAAATTTGTATGGAAGAAATCTTCTGGGCAAATGCTGTACTAAATGTCTGCTCATGGTCTGCAATTCTTTCTGTGAAAAAAAAAATGTGAGTTTTCCAGTTGTTTGGAGGCCTTGTTCTGCTCTTGGTTCTCTTGTCCATGGCAGAGCTGCAGTGTAGATTTGGCTACCTTAACCTTCCCACCATTTATAACTGTGATGGGTTTTATTGAAGTGCTTGTGCGTCAGCCCATCCACGTTCACCCTCCAGCTGGAATTAAACCTTTTGATGCCTTTGATGGCAAAGATCTGGGGAAAATATTTTCAGCATCTTTGACAGCAAAATGTGGTACATCATTCAGTTCGTCTGGAGCAGTGACTCCTCTGACTTGCTCCAAGCATTAAATCCGATGTTTTGGTTGTGAGAGTTGTGGAATTGTCTAGTTTGCCAGATAAACTCGAGTCCCTCAAAGATAGCAGTTAATCCAGAAACAAAACCAGGATCCCCATCCCTCTGCTGGTGACAAAGCGGTGCAGATGACTGAACAAAGAGTGTCAGCTCCAAAACCCAAATGCGCATCAAAAATAACGGTGCAGATTTGCTTCTAACAGGCTTGTTTTGCTCCAAAGTTTCATTTGTTTCATTTCACTTATTCCAGATGTCGTTCCAGTAGCTCATTCATTACAGCAAATCAAATAAACAAATGAAAAATTAAAGCTATTGTTACCCAGCTATTCCATCAGGGTGCTTTTTTTTGTAGTTCTTTGCATATTTATAATTGTTCTTTGGGCTGCATGTCCAATTAGAGCAGATGGCTGATAGGTTGCACAGCCTCACCTACTCCTGCAAACTGGGCAAGTGTCCATATCTTCAGCAAATGAAGTGCTGCGTAGCGGGGTTGGAAAGAAAAACACATTGTAGTCTATTTTCAATTGCTTATTGTGTTTTTTTTTCTTGTGGTCTTTTCTCCTGTGCTGTTCATTATCCCTTCTGGAATTTAAATGGCACATTTTATGTATGAGAGCTAACTCCATTTGCCAGATAGAATTGATGCGTTCCCATCCCCTATATGCATGCGTATAGAGATGTAGACATAGATAGGAATGCAAGTCACTCTTGAAATATTCTGAATGCTAGAATATTTCTTTTCCTTCTTTATTTAATTTTGCTGTTTAGAGTGAAAGGAACACATTTAAATAAGAAAATGAACGACAGCGTGTGTTCTGCTCTATTCATGGAGCTTTTCTAATTTCAGTTCTTTCTGCTGAACTGCCATAAATACTTTTGCATGAGAATGCCTGAGGAACAGGTCATAGCAGAGATTGCCAACATGTACATCTGGAAGTTCTTCCAAAGTTCTCTAAGGTTGTTTCATAAAGCACATAATGTGTAGATTTCAACTCTCAAGAATACCTGTTTGAGAGTGGGGACCGGATGAAAGTTCTCTGCTCCTTTCCACCCCAGACTGGTTCTGATCAGGATTCAGATCTCTTACCAGCCAGGTAAAACGATCCTGCAGCTTTGAGTGCTGAGTGAACAGAGGTGTTACTAAAAGGATTATGTTTTTGTAGGGCAGTTTGGTTTTTGAAACTCACATGGTTTTGCAGATGCTGCACTTACAGGAAGAGTTTGTTACGTGGGCTTCTCCCAGGCAGCACACTGAGGACCACCGAGTTCCTGGGTGCAGCAGAGTCCTTTTCACTTGCAGAAAAGCCACTTACATCTTTCCTTAATACTTTGTGCTGTGTATAAATCTGCTTATTTGCCAGTATAAGCAACGTGGTGTGGGGGGGAGCTCTGCAGCCCATTCAGCTGGCAGCATTAACCAGGAAAGGCAGGAGCAGTAACTTATTGTACTGTGCACACAACATTCAATGAACCTTTTTTCAGCCACCAAACCTGGAGTTACGTGGTGCAGTGTGCTTGTTTCACTGTCTTGAGAGCTGGCCAGTATGCTTGGGCTGCAGGATCTGGCTGCTTCCTTATCTTCTGTTACAGAGGCCTTTGGTTTTTAAACATTTTATGAAGTTGCAAATCAGGCTGTATGTGTAGCACACGGTACCTTACCCCAGGGGTTTTGATCCGTGGGCTGGAATGTGCTGCGGGACCGAACCACTCCAGAGGCTTTTTAAAGAAATGAATGTTCTGGAAACAACAGATTTTTACAAAGGGGGGGAGAAAAAAACAAACCCCCAAACCCCATATTAAAGTGATCCCTACTACATGTATGACAAAACTCTAACTGGCCTTGGCATCAAACTAGGAATTTTTGGCCAGGACTTGTGTAGGGATTTTGGGTTGCTGTGAACAGGCATGCAGAGGTGGGTAACGTTCACTAATGTGGATCAAAGCACAATTTGTTGGCTGGATTTTGGCAGAAGATTTAGAAATTTGTGAAGCTCCAGGTTTTTTTAAGTTCTTCCCTAGCCTGGGAACTGGGTCCATTGAGACACAAGGTGTACAATGCAATTGAACCAGACTTCTTCCCAAAGGATTTTGGAGGATCTGCAGACAGTACCAGAATGTGTGGCCACTTAAACTCAGCAGAACTTTGAGCTGGGAAAAGTTGCTTAGAAAAGCTCTTTTGTGGGGTGGGAGGAAGAGTACTCTTAGGCATAAAACCATATGCACTTTATTTTTTTTGAAAAATCTTTGTGGGCTTCTAAGTATTTTTTATTATAGGGGAATACATTCACCTGAGTGGAAAATATGGGCTGTGAGAACTTATGCATGTGTTTTCAGATGATACATTATTACAAAGAATCAAGGGAAACTTTAGCCTCTCATTGAGGTAATCTGTGTGTTTTATTTTCGTTAATACAAATCAACTACTTTAATCTGAGATGGTGGTTAAACATGCCTTGAGGCCTCCCAAAAGGCTAACATGGCTGGCATGTGTTGGGGAACTTAGATTTTATAAATCTGGTAGCCATGGATAAAGGAAAAAAGGGAAAACACACTGCAAACAGTGCACTTAAATATGATTGTAACAGCATAAATAAACTGGAATGTGGGAGCCTTGAGGTGATACAATAACCAGTGGAAGAAGTCAGTAGGAAAAGACTTGCAGTAGTAGAATAAAAAAAAAAATAAAGTTTAACTCCACACTAGTAACACAGTAGTAAGCAACTGTTTTGTCCATGGGGCAGATCCTCCGGGATGCTGGTAACCTCCCTCAGGGATCAGGGATGAGGCATTCACAGGGTTTTGGAGTTCTGCAGGGCTCCAGCTTCTCAAGGCAGGGCCTGATAAGAGGGATCTGCTGTGCTGTTACCAGGAGAGCTTCTGGGTTTGCCCTAAGATACCTCTTTGGTATGTCCTTCTGGTCAGTGTAGTTGTAAGGTGAAGTGCTCTGGCAACAGAGTGGGTAAAGGCATTTGGTGTTTAATTACCACTCTGCCTGCTGTCAATGCTTAATATACTTACAGCAGTAAATGCAAAATGATCTATTCCTGTCAGGCTTCCCATGTTTATCATTAATAGTGAATGAACTGACATAAAAGCTTAAGTATCTCTTCCCCCTCCTGTAGTGAGTGAAAACTGGATTTCCTGAACTAATAGATTACTGTCACTGTAATCAGAAAGAAGTTACCAGTCTGTAGTGAATCACTTGCTCCATTTACTTAATATAGTAAAAAAGAAAAAAAGCTGAAAAAGTGCTGTGTGTGTAAAGAATTGCTGTGTTTGGGAGGCAGACAGGGTATTGGCAGCCCAGAGATAGCTGGAGTGCAATAGATACACTGCAGGTGTACAGCAGTCAGGGAATGGAGCCTTCCTCCTTTGAAGTTGAAATCAGCTCTTTGAAGGCTGGTTTGGTTTGTTTGCTCATATTTTACATTAAATGAGTCCTGTGGCTGTTGTTTTAATGCTTGGTACAAAAGCCCTTGTGTACATTTATCTTTAAATTAAATTATACTTAAACCAGAGAAATTTTGAATTTTCCTGATGAAGTAAAGTGTCATCAGCAGTGTAAGCCCATTTAAAGGTTTTTCTAGCTATAGAAGCCTAAGATCCAGGACTAGGTTGGAGCTTCTGGTAATCCTTGTAATTTGAAGGTGTCTTGCATGGACACTTGTGGCTTTGTTTTCAAGGGTTTTAGTACTTTTCTGCTGGCCTTTAAAGAGAAAATGAAACCCAAACTCTCATGTGGATTTTAGAGATGGCCTTGTGGATTCGGGGTCTGGTCCAGAGCACCCTGTAAGAGGCTCCTCCTGGTGATACTACTCACTGGATAGTGAGTAGAGACACAGAAGAACAGAGTGCAGCAGCAGAAAACTTCCAAATATCCGAGCTCACTGTGGGCACTTGACTGAGAACAAAGCTTTCAGCATCCCTGCAGAGCTGGTGGTGTTGGCTGGGTGGTTGCAACCTACAGGGAAGGTAGAGCAGGGATTTTGGAGAACGGATGTGTTCTTCCCAACCTGATAGTCTCTGTGGACCTGGAGAACCGAGAGCGATTCCATTGTAAAATATTCATAGACAGCTGCTCTATAGCATTTATCCCAGTGTTACTTAAATCTTGAGCTAGTCTATAATTAGAGCATTTATGTTTCAGATGCTTAACAGGGTGTTTTAAATGTTTAGGTCTTGTAAATGATGTTTATTTATGGTTAGCTAATTAAGGCAACAGAGTTCAGCTTGGTCTCAAATCTAATCCAAGAGATGAGCAATGACATTCCCTATTACTTTGAAAGCTGATGCCAAATAGATCCCTATTTGCTTCTTCCCGGGGTGGCTCTGGGCACGGAACTGCCATGTGTTGGCCACCTGGGTGCCTGTGCTCCTAGCCCTGCTGGCTGGGAAATGGGCTGCCTGGGAATCAAACAGTAATTTGATGATGCTGGTCCTGCGGTCACAACTGCCCATGACTCTTGGGGGTCTTTGGTCTTGTCCACTCCTCAGGCCCTCTTACTAATTTATTTGATGCTAAATGCTTATCGTGGCCACATCCACAGGCAAAGGGCATGTTGGTGGCAGCAGTGCTGTGGTGGACACAGTCTCTGGCTCTTTCCTGGGAGGTGAGGGGAGAAGCATGAGGTGCTGGCTGAGCCGCAGGCTGAGATGGGAGCCAGCCCCTGGCTGGGAGGGGACAGCCTCCTGCTGCTGCCTCGCACCCTGGGCTCCGCCGAGGCTGCCAGATGAAAAGGAGTGCGGGTTCTTGCTTTTAAGTCTCTGGATAAAAGCAAAAGCTTACAGCAGGGCTAGCAGTGTGTGGCCACCCCTGCCTGGCACAGGGCTACCAAGAGCCAAACCTTTACCCCGAGGTGCAGGGTGCCAGGGGAAACCGCCCAGCCCTGCAGACTGGGGAGGAAACCTGGTGCCAGCTCCGGACTGGACATCAGTTGGTTTGAGCTCAGGTCTCCAAAGACAACTGAACTGCTTCTGTGTTAATTATCATTCCTCTTACTGTAATAGTGAGCTCCAAGGCTTTCAGGGCAGGAATTACCTATTTCTGCTGCTTGTAAAATGCTAAGCACGATGGTATGCTGCCTTGTGTCGCAGTCAGTCAGCGCTATTGTGATGCAAATACCGATCACACAAAGGAAGATCAAGGTAAAGAGCTGTTGGCACCATCTAGCAAGATTAGATGCGTTTTGTTTCTGGCAGATAATCTTGCAAGGCTGTGATACACTTTCAGTATTTCTCGATTTCTTTTTATATGTTACTAAAAGTAGTCGGATGAGGGCTCAGTCTTTAGCATTCTCTCCTTAAGTTTAGGTTCTTGCTTTTAATACTAGTCTTAACAATGTATCCATGTAATTATTCTCATCCTCCCCACTGCAAAATTGTAGCATCTACTTAAAGAAGAAATTGACCTTAAAAGCGGAAATTAAACCAGGTCCCTGAAAGTGCGTGTATGGAAGAAGTACCTGTTGTCTGGAGCTGTGTGTCGAGGGACGTGTTGGTGCTGTGCTGAGAGTTCTGGAGCTCCCAGGGAAGGCAGCACTGCTGGACCCGCCACAGGGTGGGCTGAGTGGGCAGAGGTGGAAGGATGAGGGAGACACTCTGGCAAGGGGAGGCTAAAATTTATCATTGCAACTTTGTTGGGAGAGGGATGGGGATGTTTTGTCAGAGACAATTTCCTGATCACTCTAGATGTTGCCTGACTGCCCGCTTTGGCCGTGGTTGTAAATCAGGAGTGGAGTTGAAGGAAGAGGACTTTTTACACTTGCAAATCTTGGATGCATGTTGGTAGTTGCAGAGGAAAAACACATTTTACACTGTAAGTCTGAAGGTTTGGATTATTGCTGGGGGAATGTGACTCTCCAGTTTGAAGAGTCCATGACTCTGTGGTGCTAGTTCAGGAAAAATAGGGTGCTGGAGTTAAAGTGGATGTGCTCAGTGGTACAAGCTCTGCAGTAATTCCAGTTCACTTTTCTCTCCTGCTTTACTGCCTCTTATTAATTAAAAATAACAACTGCTCAGAGCAGAACTCTGCCTGGACTGAAGCCGGGCAGCTCCTTATGGGGAAGATTCCCATTTTCGTTCAGTGCATCCACTGCCTTGAACTTGCTGAAGTTTGGAGCCTTTGGAGACAGCTTGATCTGTTGAATAGTATGAGCTTGATGTTGGGGTTGTGTGAAACTTGTGCCCTTGTTAATGACCTGCTCTGAGATCTTGGGAAGCTTCTCTTGGAAAGCTGCTAATCTCTGCTTATCTGCCTACTTCCATGGCAAGGGACTGCCTTACTATGAGTGTGCACCAGTGATGGAGCCTGGTTATTGTAGCTAAATTCTGGCTTTATCCCCTGAAGGCAAAACATTAAAGAGTTCTTTGCATAAGTGATGGTTCATCAGTCTTTTGGTTGTGTTCAGAAGGATATTGGAAATAGCATCTGTAACTATCCAAAAGGATATTGGGAGTAGCACCAGGAGCCTCCCGTTGTTTTAGTACCTACTTCCCAATGCAGAAGTCTCAGTGAGATTTGGTGATGACTGGCCCTATAAAAAAAATTACTGATGGTGCTCAACGTGCAATTAAGTAAACATTTCCCCCGTGAGGCTCAGTGTTGCCCTGCATATACTTTACAAGGGCCAGATGGATAGTAGATTTGCCAAATGTCACATATAAATTCATGGCATCTCTGCTGCTAACCGGTACGTTTTAGTGTAAATCAAAACACAACCCCAAATTACTTTTTTTTAAAAAAAATCTAGCACTTCAATGTAACTGTTCCCAGTCCTGCTCAAGTAGGGTTTGTTTTTGTTCATTTTGGGAACCATCTGTGCTTTTAAAGCATGGTTTCAGAGCTATAGAAATGGCTCCAGAAAGCAGTGTGGATGAAGGAAATGGGTTAAATTAGCTTCACAGCGTGAAAATTGGTAGAATACCTCTCTTCAATTCTGCTTTAAAATGGAATGAGTTGCCACCCTGAAGAATGCTGGGTGACCACCCAAACCCCATATTTCCTTTGGTTAAACAGAGGAGAGCAGGAGGAGTTATGGTGACAGGAAAGGTGGCATGGGACTTTTTGGGGTGCTGGGGGGCTGAGTTATCAGCTGCTGCTCCAGCTCTGCAGCCTCTGGTTCGAGGGATTGCACAGATGTGGACACAGACCCGGGCAGCTTAGCAGCACAGTGCAGAAGTGCCATCAGGGCTGTTAATTGGGGGTATATTCCGTGGTGAGAGGGTGTCTGGGGGCAGTGCAGTTCAGACTGGAGAATGGGATTCAGCTCCTGAAACTCGCTGAAGCAGCCTGTTTAAATCTGAACAGTTTTACCTGGATCCATGCAAATTTATGGCATAATAGGACATGGAAATATATGTAAATGTTGTCAATTATTGAAAAGCAAAGGAGCACGTAGATGGAGTATTCCATAAACTGTTTTATACAGCACTTTTTGAATTCCTGAAAAAGAAAACCTGAGAAATACCAAATGAACTGGAATTGAGTTTGGATGTTCCAAGCCCATTACATTGGGACACTTTCTTTAAACTGCTTATTAATCTAACCTTGGCATACAGATTTTCAAGAGCATACTTTTCTTCCCTCGAACATTATACCTTTACAAATCAGGGAAATGTCAACTCTTGATTTACTGACAAAGCAGACAACTGACATAATTTATCTCACTCGAGATCAGTTCATCTAACTTGGGAACATCTTGGCTGCTGTAAAATCCAGGCATTTGATACAATCGTGTCTGTTTAAAATGCAAAGGGTAACCTACATTTTTAAAATGCTGTAAAAAGAACAAGAAGTGATGCCAGGATGAAAATTTATGAGGCACGGAGCCGGGATCTGAGTTTAGCATTTGCTGCGTAGTGGAGTGTTGTTACTATCTTGTTTGCACAGTGGAGAACCAGTGTTAATAGGAAGATAGAGCAGGAGGGCCGGGGTGTTAGCATTCAGCGCCTGCTCTGACCCCGTGCTGTATAGAATTGTTAATGTTCATCCATGATTTAGTGTAACATTGTTTGATACCGGTGGTTCCTCGTTAGAGAAGCTCTGATTAGAGCAGCACATGTTTTTCTGCAGTTTAAATGAGGCTGCGTGGTGCATTCCAATGCAGGATTAAAGCTGTGAGAACACAGGTGAAGTGTGACAGTATTGTTTAATGGCAACTCATCTGGTAGTGTTGCTACAGGATTACCTTTGCCACCATCCATCTAAAGATGCTCTGTGTAATGTGCCTGGGTGTAAGTTGGGGTTTTGGGTGTAGGTTTGCCCTGGGTGTTTACACAGCGCCTGGCGCAAGGCGAAGCGTGTGGCTGAGTGCTCTGACAACCAGTACCTGCAGTGCTCATCGCCAGCCTGTCAGCACCGTCCGAAGAGATCTCCTAGAATAGTAAAATACAAAGCTTTCAATTAAACCACACAACCTCCTCCTGTTAGCTCGAGGTACCTCGATAATGGCCATCTTGATCTGATTCTCTTCGCCAATTTGTACAAGTGTTGTACAGGCTGAGTGCAAAATAACTGTCATGCGAGGCGAGTGTTCTTGTACTGTAAAACAACTTTGGTGAATGCTTTGCTCTTAAATATTCATGGAGAAGCTATCAACTGATGTGCCAGGAGTCATGTTGACACAAATCCTGATCCAAGGGTAAAGCAAGCCTCAGTCTTGACATGTAGCTCAAACTTCCTCGGGGTTTTGAACCCCAAACGTGTTAGATGCTGCTGAGCTCTTTTGCAGCCAGCGCCAAACCTGAAAAGAGCAGGGGAAGGAGAGGATCTTGAGGTGTTTGCAGCTCTGTCTGCTGGTGTGGTGACATAAAGAGCCTTTGAAAAAAGGCTCTGCAGGTTATGAGGAAAAGCACAGCTTAGGTTAACATTTATCTTAACTGTCATCGTTGTTTGTAACACTAAATCTTTCTCATAAATAAGTGGAGAAATCTTTGCTTCAAAGTGAAAAATTCATGCTCCAGTTAAACCTCAATTATCTTTCCAAACAATATTTATCAGATTTTCTAATGTGTGCTTAGTGCAGTTCAATTTTGTGCTATCAGTCAAAAGTGGCAGAGCTGGGGAAGTGGGGCTGAAAGGTGTTTTTCATGTGGGAAATGGAGCGTGCAGAACGCGGCAGTGCTGCGGTTGCAGGGGCAGCGTAAGAGGGACCGTGGCTTGGGTCCATTTTAAATGAAATTTCAGTGCATTAGGAAAAACCCCACAACCCCACTGCATTGTTTCTCCCTGCAGAACAAGGGAGGTTGATGTGAATTCTTAAAGGTGCTTTTCTAGGGACCTGAAATGTGAAGCTGTAGTTAGGTTCTGTAATTCTTTGGGTGGAAAAAAAAAACCCTGAGTGCCTTTGTAATTTCACGAGTCCCTGAATTTATTTCACCAAATCTTTTTTTCTACAGCTATTTACCACATTAATTTAATAAAAATACCCTGACAACTGTGCATATGCAGAATTTAAGCTATGTCCTCAGGTACACATTAAGTAAAGATTTAAGGTTTGAAATACAGGATTTATTAAAGTCTGGCTTACAGCTGCATTACAAAATTGTTGGTTACCTCGAAATTCATGTTTCTGGTTCATAGAAATTTGATCATGTATAATACCATCTATAATGCTAACACTTATGATTAGAAAAGTAAAAATCCTTGAGCTGAATGGGAATTGTGTGCTTAAGGCAACATCATGTAAGTGTTGAACAGATTCTTTGCAAAGTTCTCAGAGGAAACTTGTAGGCTGAGACCCTCTGTGGCAGCCTGTGATAGTCCTTTGTTTGCTCTCAGTTGGTATTTTAAGCAGGGTCCCTGGGTCTGGTGCCTCCTGGAGGAGCTGAGTGTCCTGTTCCCACCCGACCAACCATTCAGACCCACAGGTGGTTATTTGAAGTCATTTGTGCCACCGATGCAATAAAATTTGACCGTCCCCATTATGTTTTCTAACGTGAGTGTATTCTTTGGCCCTTTGTCAAGAGAAGAATTAAGTCTACGTTTCAGCCCTGGGCAGAGGGAGCTTCGTTTCAACAGAGAGTTGCTATTGGCCTGGCCAAGTCTTCTTCTCGGTGTGTTTTTACCTTCATTTATGTGAGCACAAATTACAGCTCGCTGAAAGGAGAGGTGATGGGACGTCTCTGGAAGTCTGCAAATGCGAGGCACAGCATTGTTATTTATCTCAGATCCCTGCTGCAGACAGGGGCATTTTATAGAAAAGGAGGGACTAAGACAAGCGCTGGGAAAAATGAATGGCACCCAGAGAACGGATTCCAAGATTCCCATTTCAGATACATATAAAGAGGGAAGCTATAGCAGTATCATTCAAATGTGACAGCAGTCACTCCAACCTTTGCTATTACGGCACAAAATTACATGTTCTTGCCAGAGAAATAGGAAGGGCTGATAAGGAAGACAGCAGGGATTTGCTTTCTTATCTATATTTTACACACATGCTCTTTCATTTCCCTCCCATTCCCCTCTGTTTCCAGGATCCAGGTTGGTTTTTCAGAGCTGCCATTTAGTTTGCATACAATGGGGCAGCTCTATACTGTGTAGCTGCTAAGCCCCACAGATAGGTGTTAAAAGTGGAATTATTTAATTAGTGTGTTTTGTGATCCGCGGATGAAGGTCTGCCTGGAGGGCTGTTGGTCCTAGAAATGTCTTTGGTGGTCTCTTCCTGAGCTGTAAATGGAAGATCCAGCTTGGGGGGGAATTGGCATCTAATGATTTTGACTTTCTTGCAGGTAAATCATTACCTGACTATTTTACACCTAAGGATCAGAAATCCTCCATCTACTCCTGCCCGCCAAGCAGAGTTATGTACAGTTATACACCCTCTCAAGTGATAAATAAATAATTCCTCTTATTAAAAGGAGGTATCACCAAGATTTGTGAGTGAGGAGAAGTGGTGTTGGTCCACAGCCTGCCCATTTCAGCTTATGCCAAAGAAATCAGAGGCTGGATGCTAAGGCTGAGGAGGAACTGAAGTACTTTGCCTTGAAGTGTCTGGTTTAAGAACCACTTTTCTCTGTGTGAAGGAGTGTATTTACCCCGGTTTCCTCTGTGTCATGCTGGGAATGCAACCTCAGGCTGCACTGTGTCACAGGACCTAGGGGGAAAATGCTGAGCTGAAAACACTGAGCAGAGCAGATTCTTGAAGTTTGTGCAACCTTGCTGTTCTGGAGCCCACGGTAGCTATGACTTGCTAATCAAAAGCACTTTAATTTATACCTCTGTTGGGTGTGTAATATAGATTTTATAAGTTATAAGATTTGTGGTGTTGTGTTGTTTCTGCCTTTCTGGGTTCCTGGAATAGTTGCTGCTGGGCTCACCTGCCAATACAGTTGTTACTTAGGGAGTTTGATTTTATTTTCCTCTAGATTTTATGGAGACTATCTGAGGGTTTTCCTTAACAGATTGAAGAGGGACTTATGCAGTGGGAGACCTGCCTGCCAGGGTTGTGCTAACCAAAGACTGGATGCTCTGGATAAGGTGGTCTAGCACTTGGCTCCTTCATGGGGCTGCAATTGCAGCAGTCACATGGGAGGAGAGTGATTCTGAGCTGTATCAGGTTTAAAACCAATGTGAGGTGTGGGACTGATGTGATGGGCTAATAGAAAAGTTAATTGGCCTTCCCCAAAATGATTATCATTAACAAAATACAGCTGCTAACCTGCCAGAACCAATTTGTGGAGACAGAGTGCTTTTTGTTTCCCTGCTTTTCATATTCTGCTCCTGACTACTTAGAAATAGACTTTTTTTCCAGCCTCTGGTCTCTTCTGATGTAGCTTGGGGTGGGCTTTTCTCCTGGGGTGGGCTTTTCTCCTGGTGACTGTGCAGCTCGGACCGTGGAGATGGGTGAGCCCTGGTTTAGCGGACGGCCGTGCAAGGGAGGATATGCCGTGGTTGAGGCAGCTTGAGCTGACAAGCATTGTGGGCTGGCTGTGCAAACCAAGGGGAGTGTTCTGTGCCAAGCCAGTTCCATTAATCTTGGGGCTGTGACATGTCTGTGCTCTTATTGATTTCCCAGCAGGCTATTCATCACCGGTCTCATCATGTTATGAGCCAATATGGAGAAGGCACGGGGGGGAAATGGGGCTGGTGTTTTTTATCTCTAGGGCACAGGATGCTCATAATCAATGCAACTTGGAGAAGAAGCCAGATGGGTTGAGATAATTGATGAAAAGTGCCTCAAAATAGGAGAGGTTCTACATATCTTACAGGGAGAGAAGGGGAGATGTTTTGGTGTGTCAAGGCCAGCAGATACCTTGCCAGCTCAGAGCATCAAGTTAGGTGTGGGGAGGCACAGACCACCACGGCACAGTGTGGGGTGGGCAAACACTGAATTTGGCTGTGTCTGTGTGGGAGCCAGCAGCCAGGTCTGCACTGCCAGACCCACACATGTACCACACAGGTGGTGGCCCTGCCAGACCTGCATGGACCTGAGACTGGTACTGTGGTGGCCTGTGACACTGTCCAGACTGCATGACCTAGACCTGTGCCAGCTCTCAAGGTGTTATCAGTACAGACCGGGAGGACAGGTTGCTGCTTTCATTTTATACTCTCCACAGCTCTTGCTTTGTACCTGTGCCAAGCACTTGGTCACTGTGAAGATGATGTTGACTACTCCAAAGTATCTGCTCTCAGGGCTGGTGGTGTGCAATTCCTTTGCTGTGCCAAGATGTACAAACTCAGAATCCCTTGTCTGGTCTCTGAAACTTTTCACAAAATGTATTTTTCAGCAACTTAATTACTTCTTGTCTTCTCAATCAATAATGAGCCATCAAGTAAAGCCCTACATATTAAATTGTTTTCTTGTTGTTCTTTAAGACAGCTGCTTGGAATTAAAATAGCTCTTAGGCAAAACTTAGAGAAACAATTAAAAGCCTGGTGCTTGGGAGATTTTTGCAATTATGAACTGATCATGTTTTTGTCCTGTAAAGTCTCATGCCTCTGGCATTAGTGGGTGAGAGCTGTGTGTGGAGATAAGGACAGGAATATTTATTTTCTTGATTGTGGTCTGAATTTAGACTTTGAGTTGATGTTTGTTTATTTGCTATCACTTAATTTATCTCATTGTGAGCTTTGCACTTCATGGAGTAGCTTCTGGCCAGGGGAGTGAAGACTAGGACAGGTCAATACCTGTCTGGGCAAACATATTCCAGGAGAGGAGAGGATGTCATTAACCTTAGTGTTTTTTTTCTGCAGAGAAATTCCATCTCAAGTCTAAAACCTTTCCCTTATGAGTTCAGGCAAGGCAGGGAAAAAAATCCTTGGAAGAGCCCCTGGGAGAAGAGCCCCTGAGCTGCCTGCTCCCATGCTGTAGGTGATAGTTTACCTACACCTCCCTTTGTGAAGTTGTCTAAACAGCCAATTCCCGTGTAGAACTGGCTTCCCATGGCCTGCTGGAGCATGCTGAGGGCAGGGAGCACACAGCACCCCGTGTCACCAGACTGCCCTGCTCCCTTGGCTCAGGGGTCCTTCTGTCCCGTTTCCCATGTGTGTGCCCTTTCCCCAGCAGACCCCCTGCCCTGTAAGCCCCTCTCTCCTGGGACAGCTCTGGCACAACCCCTGCACTCCTGATCTCTTTGTACCCAGGACCCTGGAGTAAAGGAGAGCCAGGCTGTAAGTGCACTCAACTGTGTGCTTTGAAACCTTGTTTCTCTCCAGTTCTTGTTTAAGTAAACAAAGCACGCCTACCAACAAAAAGCTATCCCCCAAAATATGTGTATATACATAAATATACATGTGTATTTATACACAAATGCAGCGTTTTAACTTCACGTCGCTGGTGAGAGCCAGAAATGTGAAACAGCAACAGTCTCCAAATTTTTAATTAAATTGGTTGCCTGTTTTTATGGCAATTTATTGTTTCATGTTTCCAGATATCAAAGAATTTTCCCCTCCACTCTTTGTAGGTAGAAAAAGAAAATCTAATTTATTTTCTGTAGCTCATAAAAGGAAGCCCCTTTCCCAATGGCAGAGCTTCTCAAGTCAGTTAATAAGCTGCTACAGTCAAACCTATTAGGAGCACTTTCAAGTGGCTGCCAGCGTGGCTGAATCTGCAGAGTCCCTGTGTCTTACCCCATCCTCTGACAGCTTCAGGTTGAAGCAATTGTTATGCTTTTAACTAGCAGATAATTACAATTGGTATCCCACGTCGTGGCTCATCAGGAACGTGTTTATACATCATCAGTATCAGAATGCAAACAGAAATGCTTAGACTGAAGGCAGTGTGCCCGTGCCGTGCCGGTTTGCCTTTGGTCAGGGGATGTCCCGTGCTCTGGGGTGAGACTGGAGCTTTGAGGCAGCCTGGGAGATGGCAAGGAGTCTGGGCATGGGGCATGGACAGGGAAATCATGTCTCTGTGGATCAGGGAGCCGGGGAAGTCGTGTGGCAGGGCTTGTCTGCAGTGGGAGCCCAGCAGCGTGAGGAGAGGGATCAGGAGCTCCTGGATGGGTGATGTCCCTCCCTGTCCAGGACTGTCACCAGTATGTGGCTCATGCCACTGCTTTGAGCCTCGCTGGGGTGGTCAGTGACCCCTTTTTCTGTCAGGATTGGTAGAAGGATGGACAGTATGACAGTGTGCAGGGTACCAGACCAGATGGGCTGTTCTTCTGAGTTAGTATCTCTGCAAGTCCCAGGGCAGTTGGATACTCGAGCCTTATGCCCTGCTTTTCCCGAGTGTGGCAGGTGTCCAGAGTTATTTGTGGCTTTAGTGGGCTTCCTCTAGCATCTGTTTTCCATGTTTTTGTATTGGGATATACAAAGTGGGGAAGTTCAAGACATGTTCTTGGCAGTGTTCAGTGTCTAAGTGCTTGAGGAGCTTGAGGTGGTCTTCCTTCCAGACCTGTCACTTTCACAGCTTGTGTATGTGTAGACCTGTGCCTATGTACAAACCAGTTTGTTAGAGATTTAAAACCATTTCCTGCACAGTGGAGAGAAAGGACCCTGTAAGGGCTGTCATCCTCATCCACTGTTGGAACTAGAATAGATAGTGTAATTAATACATTTTGTGCTCAGATGTATGCATTTTCTTTTGCTTTTTATAAAAATAATGTCATTCACAACGTGGGCACAATGAAAGTGTGCTTCATAATGGGTCATTAGAAGGCTTTTGACCTTGTGCTTTACAGGGTATTATTACTGCTCAGGGTGATAGAACAGATGTTATTTTACTGACAAAGCCAAATTGTGTTAAATTGACAGCACTTTAATTTTTCTTCATAGTAGCAAAAATTCTTATTTTACTTGCAATTCTATTAGAGAAGTGTGGTGACTGAGTTACCTGGTGGTTTTATGTCCCTGCTGCTCGTCTGTTCAGACTATGATGGTCCAGATAGCAGCTGGGACTATGAATATGTATCACTTTATTTGTATGACAAACTTTTGGCATAGGATGCTGAATAAATGGAACTTTCCTGCAGTTAGTGACCTGGATAGTAGCTTGTGAAATGAAGTGTCTTGAAGTGGAACACTCCATCAACACATACACATTATCACCTAGAAGTGATTCTTCTGTTGTCTAAATTCTTGCCTGGATGATAATATTTTCTGATTCAGAGCATACATATTAGCCTGGGGAGAAGAGGTACAGCAGTGATAGGGGTTAGTCAGCCAAAGATGCTGCATCCTTGAAAAATGGTAAGATTATGGCAGTCTTCAGCTAAGTGGTCCTGGTGGGCTTCAGAAAACTCATGGATTTCAGTTTTACTCTTTAAAGTTGGCTTACATGAAGAGGGTTATTAAGATACCTGATGCTTTCTGACCCAGTTCCTAACTAGAAACATAATGTGGATCCACAGGAAAAAGACAAGGAAAATGGGATTGCTCAGTCTTTCTGGACTGAGCAGAATGTTGCTTTCCAGATGTCTAAAAAATTAACCTGCACAGCCCCTCCCTCCCCCAACCAACCAACCAAAACCTCATGCTCCCAACATACCCAAAACAACAAATACCAACCCACAAACTGCAGTGGAAGAAGTTATCAATTGTCCATTCTAGACAGGTCTAGAAGGATTGGACTTAAATAGCAAGAATGGAGGTTTAATTAGATATTACAGCAAACCTTTCCACTGATGAACCTGGTGAAGCACAGTATTACCATGCTGTTACCTGGGCAGTGCTGGATCTCTGCCATGGGAAGCTTCTGAAGAAGCTTGGACAGGGATTTGCTGGAGTGAGATGAACTGATCCAGCCTGTATTGACAGAGATCTGCTGGCTCCTGGGCTTCCCTCTGGTGGGGCTGCACATCTCATCTGCTTGGGTAAAATGGAGTTCTGGGCTGGTGGTCAGTGGGCACCCCGGTGTGTAAGGGTTGCTTAGCCCCACTGCACAGTCTGGGCACCGTTTAAAGGTGTTTCCTCACTCATGGAGGAAAACATTCAGCATATGTACAGCTGTGTAGTTATTTACAGCCATAATGTCTGCTCTTCTGTGAAATTCTGGCAGTAGTCAGTAAAAATAAAAATAAATACTCATGATGCTTCAGGGCTAGGTCTAGAAAATCAGAAAAACAAGAGAGTGATCCCTTGCTTGGATGAGCACCTTCCAGAAGAGGCGATTCCCAGTTCTCCCAGTACCATTTGAATCCGGACAGGATGCTCTTCAGGAGGAGGCACTTCAGCTGTGCACTAGCTGTGTTGTAGTCAAAGGCACTAATACCAGTTTCAGTACAGGGGCAAGTGGGTGAAGTGCAGCAGCCTGTGATGCACAAGAGTTGAGACTAGATCATGTACTGTCTCCTATGGCCTTAGACTCTCTGAACCTGAGAGTGATTCAATTTACTGCTGATGGGAACAATAGTGTTCTGAAGATGTTCATCCTCATGCCTAGAGGATGTCTAGACAGTTCCAGCCCTTTGGTCTCTTTGCTGCAATTATTTATGTTTATGGAAAAAAAAAAAGTGCCTGCAGCGTTTTGCCTTAAATGGTAATAACCCTCCTCAACAATGCAAAATACTTTCTTTTGCTAAGATCATTTTAAAAGGTAACTGCTTATGATAATACAATTTATTCTTTATGGCTTGGGGGCAAGCTAAGATCTCAATGAAGCATGTCTTCCATTAGAACCCTACAGAAACAAACTAATAGGCTGCAAAGAGAACCATTTGCAATGTTACTATAATTCACATGATTCATTAAACAGAAATGGAAAATGATAGCATTTCCCCTTGAAAAAAATATCCTTATGGAATTACATGCTGAGATCACTTAGTTGAACTATTTTATTGACTAAGCATCTTGTTGTGCTGATGTGTAGATTATATAGGCCTGCAGCCATTTATTTTTTCGTTTTCTAAAATTAGAAGCCCTTTTTATTATGGGAATGCTGTAATGTGTTTTCCCCTCCAGCTGTAGCTGCTGGCCATGGCAGGGGCTGCTCTTAGCTGTTTTCTAGCAGTGGGCAGCACAGAGGCACTTGGGAATGCATTGCTAGTGTTCACTCTCCCAGGTCATCGGGGGAGCGGGACTGGAAGGGCTGTGAGTCAGTAAAAGGCACAGAAGTGATGGGTTTTAGCAGCTAAAAATAAATATACATGCGTAGTTTGCTGGTTAAGTAGAGGAAAAAGGAAAACCAAAACCAATGTGTCTTGTCCCTCAGGAGGCCAGTACTGAAATTCCACCCTCCCAAGCACTGTGGGTGTAGAAAGTCTTGTCTGAATGAGTCAAGGTGCCACTCAGCAGCACAAGTGTTAGAGGTGAAAATGCAAATAAGAGTAGGAGCAAGTGATGGTGTTCTGAGGACAGGCTGAGAGAGTTGGGGCTGTTGAGCCTGGAGAAGAGGAGGCTCCGGGAGACCTTCTAGCGCTCTGCCAGGACCTCAAGGGGGCCTACAAGAAAGATGGGGAGAGGCTGTTCAGTAGGGCCTGTTGTGACAGGACAAGGGGTGATAAAGGGTTTAAAATAGAGGGAGGGAGATTTAGATTGGAGATTAGGAAAAAGTTCTTTCCTGTGAGAGTGGTGGAGCACTGGAACAGGTTGCCCAGGGAGGTGGTGGATGCCCCTGGATCCCTGGAGACGTTCAAGGCCAGGTTGGATGAGGCCCTGAGCAAGCTGATCTAGTTGGGGGTGTCCCTGCTTCTTGCAGGGGGGTTGGACTAGATGACCTCTGGGAGTCCCTTCCAACTCCAGCCAGTCTGTGATTCTGTGATTCCATGATTCTGTGTTGTGAGTTTGCAGTATCCGCTTTGCGCTCGGGCATCACTGTGCGGTTAATGAGTTCTGGGTCAAGTGTGGGGAGCATCGAGTGGGAGTGAGCAGAAGCTGGTGAGATTCAGTCACTTCTGAACTCAGTATCCTCATTTTTTTTTCCTGTTTCTTGTCATCAAAACCATGATTAAATTTGGATTAAAAATGAGTGTGAAGCAGTTGATAGTCATTGTGGTCCAGAAAGATGGTGATGACATTGAATTGTCATGCACAGATTAATGGCAAGTAGTAGTATGTTAATAAGTGTGACATGTCACAAGGCAAACAGATCTAGGACATAATTTGCAGAAATCAGAGCTTTGAGTGTGTCCTTTTGAAGATCTTTCTTAGATCTTTGCTCTACCCACCTGCTTGGGAGATGAACTACAGGAAAAGCCCCAACACTGAGGTGCTGACTGCCACAGGACAGAGGGGCAGGTAATTCTTTTTAGTACAAAAGCAACTGGAGATCAGAGTCCTATCTGCTAGAACTTGCTTAAAGACCCTGGCAGAGACCACTTGTTGCAGAAGAGCTGCAGATGTGGCAGTGGGGAAGGTGTCCAGCCCTCAGGGGGGAAGGTGGGCTTTCCCCCTGAACCCCAGACTGCCTAATACAGTCCCCCCTTGCTTCTAGAAGCTGTGCAGGAATCGACTGGAGAAGAACCCAACCCAGATGAGTAACGTGCCCGTGCTGCTTTCCAGGTGATTTGTGTCTTTGGGATCTGGAGAAGCTTCTTTTGACATGCACACTCAGCCCTTCAGAGAATGTCACCCTTGATTAATGTCAGAAAGCAGAGTGTGCCATTTAAAGGGTTTCAGAAAAACGGCACATGGAACAGGTTTTAATGCTGATTTTTGACAGCCTTCATGTTTGGCCTTGACATGCTGCAGGGTAGACTCTATCTTCCACTGTCCATTTATCAGAGGTATCACAGGACAGAAAAAGACATTAAAAGCTGTTTTAAATGAGTCCAGGATGACCTCAGACTGGATTAATGTATTTGGGAACTGACCAATCTGATAATCTCACATTCATCAGTGTGGAATCAGTCTGGAAGGTACAGTAGGTTCCATCTACTGTTATGTGGATGGAGGATGCCGGAATTGACAGAATAACACTCGCTATTTATTGCACAGGGAAACAGAACACTTGTTTGTATGTATAAACATCTTCCCTCTATTGCAACATGTTATGGCAAGAAAATTTAATGGCACACTAGGATAAGTGGGTATTTTTTGACAGACTCATACATCTCTGTAGTCATCTGGTAATTCCAGTGAAGTGTGTGCTTCCATGCCGTGCAGCAGAGGAGAGCTAAAGCTGCCGTACTGGAATGTGACTCTCTTGCCAGTGTCATTTACATTTTGCTTTATTAGACAAAAGTCAAGTAATTAATCAGTTGATTGCTTAATTCAAAATGCAGTCAGTTGCAATTTAGGCTTCATCACTATGCTTTCCACACGATGAAATCTGTTTGATAAATTTGATTCGTTTTTGGTTGCCTGGCTATGAATACATAAGGCAAGTTTGGATAAAGATAAGCCAGGGGCTTTTCTGTTTGCTTGGTTTGGGTTGGGGTTTTTTTTGTTTCTGTTTATGTGAGTAGAAATGGAAACATTGGGCTGTGAACAAAACTCCCCAGGGAGGTTTTTAGACAACCTAGTTGGAAAGTGCACCCAGTATGGTGATCTCAGAAGCACTGTGCCATTGTACTTTCCCCTTCAGCTGAGTTTGGGTGGATTTCACTTTTATTTCCAAACGAGTAAACCTTCCCTGGTCGAAGTAACATGCACAAACTATCAAATATATCAGAAACCAGCATCGGTCTTGCCATGAAACAGTGGTCTCACCTCCTGGGTGGATATTCTCTCAGCATCAGCACCCAGAAGAGTGGGACTTGCCACGTCATGTTCCCTGTGAGCCCCGTGTGGCGAAGGAGTCAGGGCTGCCAGGCTGTGTGAGGGAAGGTGCTGCAGCGTGGGTCGATGTGGGGGTGCTGTGCCCATCACCCAGGGAGCAGCCTCTGGCCCTGTGCAGCGGGTAGCTGGGGTGCCGATGTGCCTCCCAGCAGCCCCAGAGCAAAAGCTGTGCAGGAAAGAATTAAACTCTTGCTTTTAAGTGGATTGAAGGGTGAGTGCAAACAAAGAATAACTAAATATACAGGTTGAGAGTTGCCTGCTTCCCCGTGAAGAGAACTCATTCAGTGGTCTCCTTACCTGCAAAATAATAAATCTGTGCTCCAGCCTGGATTTCCCGCTGTAGGCTATAAAAGAAGCTGTCATTTCTTACTGTCTAAACAATTTACAGCTGCCTTAAAGAGGGTGTCTCTCAGCAATCTTGACATCTCGACTTGATCGTAAATTCACAGCTATTGTTGAAGGAAACGCTTTTCCCTTTAGATAAGGACACAAATAAAATCTGTCCCCGCCAGAGATCCAGGGGAAGGTGGCTGTCTCCTGCACCTGTGTCTGCCCAGCAGGGCTCTGCAGTGCCAGTGAGGCAGGATCACAGGAGTCTCCCCCTCCCGTTGCCCGTGGCCGGGGGCAGTCAGAAGCAAGCTGTCGTTTTCCAGCCAGTGCTTTATTATTAGCTTGTATTACTTTAAGAAACTCCTGCAGTGGAATTGTAATCTGGTAAACCTGGAGCCCATGAAATGAGATTTTCAGTTCTGTGAGTTAGCAATAGGTATGATACATTAAAGCAGATTTACTCCTCACATAAAGGAGGTTTGGAGAAATCTGATAAATTAACCACAGAGATTTCGGGTACTGAGCGCCGCTTGCCTGCTGACCCACTCTCCTCACTTCACTGCTCCATCTGCTCGCTCTCTTGGAATGACTGCTCCACAAACAGGATTACCCACGATGTTACCTGTATTTTTCTACAGTAGAAAGGCCAGGGAATTTCTTCTTGCAAAAGACACGGGAGATTGTAAGATAAAACTGCAGGGATTTGTTCACAGCATTCACTCCAGGGATAGAAGTTGGGTCTGGAGCATCTCGCTGTGACACCAGGAACATCTGCTGAGGCTGGGCCTCCTGGCACCAGTGGTGCAATTGATTCTGGGTCCTCAGTGCTCCTGCAAACCTGCACCTGCCTCCCCAGACACCAGCCTGTGCTGAGGGGTGGTGAAGTGGCCACAGAACTGCGTGAGTTCTTGTGCGTGGAGCAGGTGTGACCTTCCTCTGGAGCTGCAGCGTCTCGGTGTGGGGTGTGATGTGCCCCGCTGCCAGACCCTGCTGCTTGGTACCGCAGCAGCGTGGGGAAGAGCCCTTTCCCTGCCATGACTGCCAGGTATGCTTGGCACCATGGCAGACCTTATCCCAGAGATGGTGTCCAGCATAAAAGGCTGTTAATGGCTATAACTTCTGCTCATCTTTCCAAAAAGCACTGTGCTTTTGGGATTCCACCACTTCACTTTTCCCCCTTCCTTTGCCCTTATTGCAGATGTTTTTCTTTGTACACTAAACCTTTCTTTGTCTTGTTCCTTTCCCGTGTGTGTGACACAGCTGAGTTCCCAGCAGCCTGGCTCCAGAGCGCCAGCCTCAGCGCTGAGGATGAGGAGGCTCGCAGGAAGGGTGAGTGCCTGCAGGGCGCTGTCAGGGCCGGTCCGTTCCCGCGGTGTCTGCTGCCCGCGCAGCACGGCCCGATCTCTGGTGTGATATTATCGAGACATCGCCAGCGTTTACCTGTCACTGCTCAGCCCTGCAATCACCCTAAATAATAGGACAGGAAGGGAAAAAAGTAGCAGTTTTCTGTTATCTTTGCTGACACACAGGCCTGCGGGAGGGCTGCCAGCCCCGCTGCGCTGACCGGAGCCCTGGCAGGGAGACCTTTGCTGTGGAAATGCTTGGTTGGCTTTCTGCTGGCATACAGCTTGTGTGGCAGGAGCCCAGGGAGCACTCCTGGCTGTGCTGGGGCCTCTACGCGGCTCAGAGCCGTGTTTCTTACACAGAGAGCACGCTTCAGTTTATTTTTTTAAAAGTTCTCATGGCTTTTTGGGTGAGGAAAACAGGTAATGTGATAGAAGGTGCAAAAGGAAAGAAAATGGTGTGATATCAACCCCAGGGACAGATGTCACTGGAGGTAGATGGCAGATGTGGTGATTGAAAAGTTATGGAGGCAGCAGGGCATGGAGAGTTGTTGCAGCGAGTTCTGTGCGAGACCAGAGGGGGGAAGGAGCCACCTTGTGCATTCGTGGGCTAAATACTGCTGCCATACCACAAGGGGGTTGGAACTCGGTGGTCCTTGGGGTCCCTTCCAACCCAGACCGTTCTGTGTGTGACACCAGCAGCTAAGTGGTGTAAGTCTTTGTTCACTGGACGTGGCTGACTCGGGTACATTTATTTATTCCAGGTTTTGATGATATAACCAGAATGGACTCATATGAAATCTGCATATTGATTTGACATTTAAGTATATGATTAAGTAAAAGCTGCTGAGGTCATCACTTGACTAAATTGGCTTAATGACTGTTGATTACGCTGTACATGTTAATTTAATTTAGTGAGATCTCTATCTTCTGAGCTGGTTATCACCTCCTGTTCAGCTATCGATGAGGATACGGGAGGATGCCAGTATGGTTCTGTTCCCGAGTTGATAGGTCAGTGTCCTGCTGTCTCACTGGCTGGTCAGCACACCATCCAACACATGCCATTTTCTGTGCTGGTCTTCCAGAACAGGGCCCTTTTCTCGCCACTGATGGCAAAATTCACTCCAGGACAAGGAAGGCCTAATGTGAGGTTCAGCTCCTCGGATTCCAATAGGAATTGTCCATGTATGTGTTCTTACACCGTGGTAAATGAGTGTTTTACCAGCATACCGTTGTGTGTGTGTACAGTTGTGAGAACAGCATGTGCAGAGGTGCCTTTCTTTGTATTTTACTGAGTTTTCTGGCTTGTAGACCAGAAATCTGCCTGTTGAAGTGAGTGCAGACAAAGTTGCCTCCACTACAAGGTTGTGGAAAATAGAAGGGACAAGGAGATTAACTGGTCTGTGTGTGTCTTCTGCTGGGCTTTCTGTTGCACTGTTCCATGCTGGGGCTGGTGAGGCCAGGGCTTCGCTGCTGCTACTGGTTGACACGTGTCTCTGCAGTTCTGGTTAGGAGAGGAGAGTCCTTATCCCTTCTCCCCTCCCCATTCCCGTGTTCCTGCTGAAGCAAGCCTGCAGCCTCACGGCTGTCACTCCGCAGAGAAGCTGCTGCCCACAACACCAGCTCAGTGGATGGGGAGATGTGCTCTTGCCTTTGGAGAGAGCGGCTCCTGGGGGAGCCAGGTTCCATATGGAGCGTGTTTCAGAGGCATATGCCATTAATCCTGCACGCTGAATTATTCAGCAGTTCGGGATAATGAATCACAGAACAAAGCCTGGCATTACTGTACTCTCCAGTCCTGGGCTGCCTGATGCAGCAAACCCAGCCAATGTCCCTGGGTGGGAGCACAGCAGCTTAGCGTGGCTTTGCCAGAGCTGTGATCCTGGGAACTGTCTTTTGGGCTGTTTCTTGTGGTTTTGTGAGCAACACCTTCCACCTCACTGCACATCAAAACCCGGGGCTGAGTCAGCCGAGCAGCTCTGGCTCAATCTGCTCTTCTCTTTTGTGGAATGTGTAGGGATGCAACACTTCCTAGGGGAGCAGCAAAAGGGATCACACCCCAGAAAAAGCCTTCTCTCTACTGCTGGACTTGTAGCAGGGAGCAGTACGAGCTGTTTTGTTAACTAGTTTCAATCGCTTTCAGTAGAGCTGTGCTGATTTCCATCTGTCATGGCCCTGGCCCTTTACATTCTGTGAAGTGAGAACAGTTGTGCCCATCTCTGACAGCCACTGAGGAATTTTTTCAGAAGAAAAGATGGTTTATGATGCTGGGTTTTAAGAATGTATGACTTATGCTAGATGGATAGGATATTATTATGATAATTTGAAATTTGTACAGCTGTAGTGCCTGTGAGCTCAGTTTAGCATTAACCCAGGCTCTGGCATGGCCCTATACAGACTGTTATGGCTTAAAGGTGTGATGGTGAGATGGAGGAGGGAGGAGGGAAGGAAATCCCTTGCTGCAGGGTCCTGTCCTGTGTCTCTGGGAGTCAGAATGCCTCCCCAAGACCCCTTCATACAGCTGAACACACATGTCATCCGGGGGCAGGCAGGAGGGGTGCCCAAGGAGCAGTGATTCCACAAAGAAGAGGCAGACCTGAGCTGGATGCTGGGCTTTGCGTACCACAGCAGTTGTTCAGTGTAAAAACTCAGCTACATTAACATGCAAATAGAGGGTTTCTGTGGCAGCCCACTGGCCAGGCTGTGTGCAGCTGTGTAATATTATCCTAGATGTGTAACAACTATAATCTGAGTGCCTCAGAGGAGAATTACCATCCGCTTGTCCTGAAATCACAGCCTCAGTGGGTCTGCTGACAACTGCGCCTTGGCAGAGCTAGACGTGACTTGCCCCCCATTTATGCCCCTCTTTCTTTCTCAATTCTGCTCCTGTCCCTCCTGGAAGTGATTAATATTCACATTCAGGACTTGTTTGCTTGCTCCTGGCCTGTAGCTCCACGTTACGGTGTTCGAGGTGAGGGGAGCAGGAACCCCAGAGCTTTGCCTGCTCCCCATCACTGGGACAACTTGCATGGCCGGGAGCGAGTGGGTGGCAGGTGGGGGAACCTCAGGAGGCCAGTCCTGGGCAAGCAGGGGCTGTTCCTAGTTGTGCTTCATGCATCCATGGCCAAAAGAGTTGAAGTGCTCAGGGTATGGATTAAGTGTGCATCCTTATCGGAGTGAGCATGTAGTGTCACCTCAGCAGAACGGGGAGGACCCAAAGGGGTAAACACTGCTGCTGCTTCACAGAGAGAAGATGAAAATGAGTCTCCTAAACTTGGGGTAGAGCTAAGCATTAAACTTTGTTTTCAGTTAATATTAGGTGGCCTAACTAAGGAAAAAAGAAAACCAAGTTGGATTTGGCTAAAAGTTGACTGCAGATGTTTCCTGAAGATCAAACTATTTTGCTTTGTTTGAAAAATTAATTTTTAACCAGTAATTTGTCGTTTTTATAACAAAGATTTTTCCACTTCAGAAATGGATGTATTTAAATATTTCTGTATTTCTCCTTTTAATTTCAGTGGCATTTAAAAATAACTGTTGAAACATAAAATTCTGCTTCACATCAGTCCAGTTGACTTCTAAACTCTTTAGCTCAACTCTCCCAAACATCCACTGTTAACTTACCAATTTCTGAACATCAGATTTGGTCAGTGCAAGAAATGTGTGAGCTGTCTGGGGTGCTTGAATCAAAAATGTGAATAACACTTGAGAGCATTGAAAGACCAAACCCCCTTGAACTCGGGATGGATGCTCCCACACAGTGTTAACTAATAGGTCTCATCAACCACCAAAATCCCTGACCCTGGAGTCAAGAGGCGATTGTGAAATGGGGAGAAAAAACCCCAGGGAATGTAGGGCTACAATTCATAATAACTAACAAAATAAGTTTAAGTCCCAGTGCAACCCATTTAATGAGGAAGTGAGCTAAAATACATTGCAGCTGAATTGCTGACTTTGTCTGATGTTGTTCCCACAGAGCTCATTAAACCTTTTTATGTAACATTGCTGCAGCCACACTTTGTGAAAGCTGTTCCTCCTCGTGCACTTGGGTTGATGGTTTCATGTGTTTTAATAATTCTTCTTTTGGTCCTTTCAATTTAAAAAAGCAAAATCGTACTTCAACAACCTAAATAGCGTAATAAAGGGTAAGTGAAATATTTCTTGTGAAAACCAGCTCTGGTGTGTCATGTTTCAGCAGTGCAAATTCATCTTGGAAAGAAAATATATTGTTTATTCCCAGCTTTGAGAACCAGATCAGTAAGGAGGAGCCACCATCAAAATGAAACCATTCAGTCCCAAATTCCCTGGCCAGTCAAGAAAAGCAGCCACAGCTGGTTTGTTGGAAACTTCCCTTTGCACTGTTGCCTGGGAAGCCTGTGGCTATAGCTCTTCTGGAGGGATTCTTTTGAAAGCAGCAGTGACATCACCATAGGATTAACACATGATGCCCCCAAAACGCTGGGGGTGGAGCGGGAGCGATGCTGGGTGCTGGGTTGCTCTGCCAGGATACCAGTGGGTGCAGCTCTGCTGCCTGTGACACCTCTGATAGCGCTTCTGTGCTACTGACCGAGGTTGGGACTACCGGAGTTCCTTAATCTCTTTCTGGCAAACACTGTTAAGTCTCATTAATGCAAATTAACAGATGATCTATTTTTCTGGAGTCTCAGTCCCATCACATGAACTTACATTATACAGTAACTTTAGAAAAATCAATTTTTAGCTCTTACTACAAATTGATTTATGGCTTTTTCTGCTTGGAGCTGATGGGGCCCACTCAGCTCTGAACAGCCAAGGTGCTGCTGCTCCTCGCTGCCTTGTCTGCTGCTGGGGCAGACAGTGGGACTCTGACACTGGGCACGTGTCTCAAAAACCCCCAAAGCTTTGAGGAGGCTTCTTTAAGAGACATGCAAACTCTTAGGCACAGAAAGAAACTAAGGATTTGTAGTTACATCTGATTGCTTTGGGTTCCCTCCTGTGAAGTGAAAGCATGGACAGTACAAAGTTCACCTGAACCTGACAGTCCCCCCAGTGCTGGGGCAGAGCCTGTGACACTCGAGTGCTCGCTACCTGTGTGGTCCTGTCAGCCTGCTGCTGACCAGTGGGGGATCTCAGCAGCTCTGCTAACGTGCAGGCACATGAGGGCTGTGTGGGGACCTGCTGCAGGGCACTTTCCAAGCTTGATTGGGCTCTGGCTGGGCTGTATCTTGGGTTGAACTGGGTGTTCATAGAATCAGAGAATGCTTTGGGTTGGAAGGGACCTCTAAGCCCATCTAGTTTCCACCCCCTTCCTTGGGCAGGGACACCTCCGCTAGCCCAGGTTGCCCCAAGCCCCATCCAACCTGGCCTTGAACACTGCCAGGGATCCAGGGGCTTCCACAGCCTCTCTGGGCACCCTGTGCCAGGGCCTCACCACCCTCAGAGGGAAGAACTTCTTCCTCAGGCCTGATTTAACCCTGCTCACTCTCAGCTTGAAGCCACTGCCCCTTGTCCTATCACTGCATCCAGGGTTTCTGCTCTGTAAATGGGAATGCTATTGGATGTCATGGTGGGATGTGCTCAGTTTGCCTCCCGTTGGAGCGGTAGCTGCGGAGAAGGGCTGAAGCTGGTGATAGAGAGCAAGAGGGGATGGACTTCATGTGGAAAGCCTCAGCAGAGAGAGAGCTTCTGGCTTCCCTGCTCCCCGATGCCTCGGGGCATCCCAGGGCCAGGAGCAACAAAGGAAGAGGGTTGGAAATCATAATCACTTTGCTTTAGAGTGGTGTGGTCTCCTGGGCTCTGACCAAGTAATTATGTTTCAATCTTGAAATGAAATGTCTTTCTTGAAATGGGAATTTAAATGAATTAGCTGGGTCTATCAGCGGGCGCTGAAGGGGCTATTTTAATTTAAAAGCCAGGTATAATCCTGGCTTGGCACATACAGCTTAATTACAGCCAGTTTTAACAATAAACAAAAACACAAGGGGAGAGCAGAGCCCAGCCTAGGCAGTGCTGGGAGTTAAAATATTTTACAAGTATTGAAATTGCTTTCTAATTAATTTACTCTGACCTAATGGTATGGCTGTTGAAGGAGGTTAGCTAGCTGGGTCCCAAAGCTGAAATGTCAGCTAAGTTTTACATTAGAGACCTGTAGTAAGAGCTCAGCCTGTGAGACTGCACCGAGCTCTCAGACTATCCCATGGCTCTTTTGGGGGCATGTGGTTTGGCTTTCCCTGCGAGGAGAGGCAGCCAGGGCTGCTTTCAGATGTGCTGGATCCCAGAATGGAAAGGGTGATGATTATACCTCCAGTGAAATGTAAAAACACAATTTTGTTCTCATTGCTGGAGAAATACAACAGAACCTCCTGAAGAGGATGGGAGCTGATCATGCAGTTGTGTGTTGATAAAGCTGCTAATTTTGCATCCAATATTTATTTAGCAGCCAAAAATGTGTTTTGTCATATTTTGAAAACCAGATCATTAGCTCTGTTATTTGTCCCATTAACATAGTTCATCGTGCATTGGAGTTTGCCAGTCGCTGCCAAGTTAGCGTGTGGCTCAGAGCGTGGACTGTGGTGTGAAGACAGATGTGTATCTCAGGTCTGATTAGAAGTTGTAGCTGGCAAAACAGGGAGTGATTTAATGAAGTTTTGATACAGCTCATCAGATACTGAAATGGGAAGATGTGATATTAATTCAGAAACACATTATCATTTCAATTGTTCATCCTGAAGAGTATTAATAACAGGGGAGCTTGTGGCAGTTTGGAAAAATGATGTATTATTCTATAGGCAAAAGTATTTTTCAGAATTATGTTTCATTTGACACCTAAACATCTAGCATATTCCCATTTTCACTGTGTAATCAATTTTTTGCTGTGTTGTCCATGCTTACAAACCATAATCACTTCAGGCATTCCATGTGCTGTACTGGAGGCTTCTGAAGTGGCAGGCAGGGCAAGCTTAAAACAGTAGGTTGGCAACTTTTATCTTTTAATCCTCAGTTCTTCTGTGGATTTAAATGACTTGAAACTCAGTTTGACAGCAGGACCTCCTTTTGCTGTCACAAGCCAAAGAAAGATGCAAATGTCATCTAAAACTTGATCTACCTGTGCCAGACCGTGACATTTAATACTGGTGTCACTGAACACCGTTACTCTGAAAGCTTCAGTCCCTTCCACACTGAAGATGGTGTGCTGTGAGAAAAACGAGTGGCACCCTCCCCAGCTTAAACAGCAGTGCATTGGAGCAGTGTCTGTGGTGCTGATGGTAGATGTGGAAAGCAAATATCCTTGGGTTTATGACCCCACGTGCAATGGAATAGAAAACGGGGTGTTGGGTTGATGAGTTGAACAAACTTGACTTGATGTTGGGTGATCAATGAAGCCACAGTTGTTTTAGCACACTGCTTGCTCGGGTTGTGGCTGTGCTGTAAGCTCACAGCCTGAACTCCTCATGTGGTGTAAGCTCAGCCTCTGAGCAGTCAGGAGCTGTCAGGAAGGGACGTGCTCTCTCTTAAACAGCGTATGTGAGGATGTCCCAGTGGGATTCCCTCATTCTGAGATGAGACAGAAATGACTGTTGGAAAATACATGAGCTATGCACTGTATGGCTGAAGCACGGGAACAAATCCTCCTGAGATGTGGGTGTGTGACCACGTCCCTTGGTGTCATCCATTCCTCTTCCCTCTCACATCTGTCCATGAGTAGCAGCTCCTGAGCCCGTGATGGACCTGTGGGGTTTGTTGTAGACCTTGGGGCTGTATGCAAGGCTGGGTGCCTCCCATTAGTGCTCTGCTAAAACGGGCAGGCTCCCTCTGAAACCACCGCTCGTAGCTCGAGCGAGCTCCAGCCTGAGCAACCACTTCATTAACAGTCTCCTGGCAATGGTGCACCAGTAAATTTCCTCTCTAAAAGCAGAATCAAGGCAATATTTTGTATCTATTAGTCACATCCATTTAATCTGTAGGAACTTGAAATCCTCAAGCAGGCTGGCTGCTGGGCAGCTCCTTCCCGATGCTCCATGGTGAATTCCAGCTCGCTGCATTCCTGTGTCTCCAGGATGCAGAGCTGGATCCTGGACTGCTCCTGAGCTGACCCGGTGCCGGAGCTCCTGGCGGCTGTGGCATCTCAATATCAGGAATTGTAGTCCTGGGGGCAAGCAGGGGCTCTCATAGCTACAGCAAGTATCAAAACCAGATGTTTTCTTCTGTTTCTAGCCCAGCCCTGAAGATATGTTTCTGCCAGGAAGATTTTTCAGGCTTTCACTCAGCCTCTGGACTTCAGCTATCCTGCGTGACTTCATAAACCCGTTACTGCTTCCTAGCCGGGTTCCTGGCGGGTCTGCTGGGCTCTGTCTGTTCAGATTGCCATGCTTTCCATAATTTCCTACCAAAGGCAGCAAAACAACCTCAGGTGGTTCCTTCCAGCCTGTGGGACCTGTCATTCCCCCACGAAGGCTTTACAGAGCCTGCTGGATTTTTTTTTTGGCAAAACCCGTTGCTGTGAGGACGGGTGATTGGTGAGCAGTGTTTCTTCAAGTGTGCAAGTAGAAGTGAATCACCTCAGCAGCCAGGGGACAGATGTTTGTGGTGCAGATCCCTGTTTGCCCAGCTGTGTACTCTGTTTTAGAAACAAGGTGTTTCCTGGACACTATCACCTCGGGGAATGTGCTGGAAGAGAACTGAGCTTTTCTTAGGGAGGTGCGAGCAGGAGTCCTTACTGACCCTGGAGTTCTCAGTGGCCATGTGTAAGTATCATCCAGTGATTGGTGCTTCTGAGAGAGTCCCTGCAGTGGCTCAGCTTCACCGCTCTCCCCACCGACCGGCGTTGCAGGTGCTGGTGTTTGGGGTCTTCAACATACAGATGCTTAAAGCATCTGTCATGTTGGCTGCAGTTGTAAGCCCTTGTGAAGGACAAGGTCACCCCTGGTGGTTGGGATGCTTTGGACTTGAGGTAAGAAACAACCCAAGGTGTGAGCTTGGCTGGTAGTTCTTACCTTGCCTGAGCAGAAATAAGAACTTTGTGTTAGTTTTATGTAAAAGTTCAGAGGAAACAGCTAGAGACACGTCCTTGCCTCTGCTGTCTCACTGACTGAGTCCAGCGAATGAAAAATGGCCAGATGCTCAGACAGCTGCCAGCAGACACCTCATCCTTCCCTTTATGGGGCATTTTCATGATGAACAAGCATTTTACCCTCTATCTCTGTAAAGAATAAACAAGGTCAAGCACAGACGAATCTGCCACTAAAAATAGCAGAATTCTGATTTGAGGTAAGATTTCTGTAGAAGAAATATTTGGAAAAATCACTTCCTCAGTAATCCCTTTGCTTGGCCCAAACTGGGGCATGAAAATGGGCCCAAACCTCAGCTTCTACAGCAATTTTCCCTTCTGGGTAACTGACCTCTGAGTTATGCTTTGGCCCTTACCTGCAAGTCAAATCTTTTCTGTATTTGGCTGCCCAGAGTGGAAACCCTGGAGCCTGCCGGTGCTGCAGTGGCCAGTTAGGCAGTGCTGTGCCCCAGAGGCACTGGCAGGACACGATGGCCTCAGGGACAAGCTGCATCTTGGCTTGGGGCATGTTCTCATTCAGTCACATCTAAGAACATAAATCCTGTGTTAGACTGCTAGTTTCAGGATAATTTAAATCATCTAAAGGCCGTAGCTCCCTCTGCAGTGCTCGCTGCTCTTGCCATGTGATGGGGAAAGATAAATAATGAGCCCATATTTCACTCTTCGGGCTCTGCCATTGGCAAATGCTTCTAAATGTTTTCTGTGGATTTATGACGCTGGTGGCAGACTTCCACGGCAATCCTTGTAATTAATCACACCGTTTAACAATGAGGAACATTTCAGTGGTCTGATTAGCACCAGGTGAAGTGATTAGCACAATTAATCAGGTGCAGGGAAAGACTGGGGTTGAATTCAGGTGTCAAAACTTTTGTTTGAAAACTGTTTTCTGTACCTTGGTGGAAAAGCAGGCTCAGCATCCTGTGTTCTGCTGAGCTGCTGCTGGCTGTCCCTCCTGGACCAGCTGCCTCTGGGGGTCCCAGTGCAGGGAACAAGGTTTGAGTAAAGGAGATCTGTGATAAAGATCCCAACATCAGAGCAGGTCTGTTGCTTCTGGAATTGGAAATGGCCAAGTGAGCTACTTGCAGGTGTCTGTGTTTACAGATACCCATGGGGAAACCACAGAAAGTTGCACAAATCCCAGAACACTTCTTAAAATGTATTCTTTAAAGATACTCTTCCTATTTTGCAGTGTAAATTGGCTTTCAGCTGCCTGCTGTTGGACTAGGAAGACTCCCAACATCCCCTCGCAGTGAATATGATATGGATTAGTTCCCTCAGTAGTTCGACCAACCCCAAAGCAGCTGGCTGTCCCAGTCCCCTGGGTGGCAGGTCACCGTGCCTGTCCCCACCTCTGGAACTCACCCTGCAGCAAGCATCGCACGTGTGGGTTTCAAATTGCAGCTTAAGGCCGGTTTTGGTATCACACTACACTCCTGTTCAGGATTTTGGTTCGAGTTCTTTGTATTATAATTGGACAGCCTTGGGGAGATCACTGTCAGGATTGATAGGCTCCTAGCAATGCTCTCTCTATCTTCTGGTGAATTACCATGTACACGTTTTCAGATGTTCCTGTATTTATACATCCCCACAGTGCTGCATTTCCTTTGGAGAACTGCACTGATAAATTAGCATTGCAAGCACTGGAAAGGGACAGGTTTCCTTTAAACAAGGTGATGTGTGCAGCCTCTGGAATTGCTGAGAGCAACAAATAGAACAACTTGAGAACAAAGGGAAATATCTTGAGCTGTGCTTCTTGTACCCGGTGCCATCAAGGAGCCTTTCACAAGCTCCGAGAGCTCGGGTGGGAGCAGCAGTACCTGTCAGGGGACACCCGAGGTACCCACAGCCTCCTCTCTGTGGAGAGCACGTGGGTGTCCTGGTTGCCATGGCCTGCGTGTGACTGTCCTGGGGGATTCCCTGGTGTGGAGCAAGAGGGTTTCACCTCTGGGGGACAGAGGTGGGTGGAAGTTTTTCCTGGTCCTGCTCTGCTGTGTGAGCTACGGATGCTCCGGTCTGACACCTCTTTCTGTCTGACACCTTTGGAGTTTCCCAAAGGTGGTGGGTGAGCACATACCCATGCAGAGTGTGATGGCACATGGTCTGGTTTCTCAGGTTGGAGCTTCATTATTAATGCTTTCACTTAGCAGCTACTGGTTGTTACTGGTCCCCTCTGGGGTAAGAGGGAGGCTGAGGAGAGGAACCCAGAAGCAGATAGGCAGCAGCTGCAGACCTGCAGTGTCTTTGTCACCAGATTATGGAGGAGGCCTCACACATGAATGGGGTGATTCATCCAGATTAAGGCAGGAAATACATTTTCCTGCTGTTTCAGATCCTCTTTATGAATCCCAAGGCAGCTGACTCTCTCCAGCAGAGTTCAGTTGAATCCATTGCTTAAATCAAACAGCCCAGTGACAGAAGGGATGTAGGAGACAGCTCTGACTCCCTTTGAGTTGACTGCTCAGGTGCCTTGTTTACTCAGTGTATTTGCCTTTTCCAAGAGTAAGGGCAACCATTAATTTGTGGGCCCAGCAGACTCAGAGGCTTTCAAAGGTTATTGCTCCTCTCCCAATCCTCCGGGATCCTACGTGAAACGGAGGAAATGGTGCATGATGAGGGAATGCCCTTTGGAAAAGGTTAAGCCTGCTGCCAGTTTATCACACAGCCCTGCGAGCGGGGAGGGGGCCGCTGGGAAATCAGAGGGAAGCAGGCGTGGTGGAGCCCTGCCTGAGCCGCAGGCTGCTCCGCCGGAGCATCCCAGACCCTGGCTGCAGCCCATCACCTTCACTCCTAATGAATCTCTTGGCATGATGATGAGAAATCACCTCCTGCAGTGTTGTGGTAGAAACTTCTCCAGCCCTCCTAAAACAGAAGAGGTTTGTACTTATTTTAGTCCTGGCCTGTTGGTGATTTACCACCTAAGTGCTTCGGTACGTTGCCACGGGCTGTGCTCGCTTTCATGTTGTTTTTCCTGCAATATGCATAATTCTGCATTGGAGTTTTATGCTTGGTTTGAATGTTGAAGGGAAAATAGGACACAACCATAGTCTGGACAACTGGAAGGAATGAGAACAAACTGACTTTTTAACTATTAATAGTGTATGCCTGGCATCGTAAGCACAAACTCCTGTGTGTGCTCTGCCTTACTGGGAGGCGTTAGTGGGGGTCCCGTAGCCCCTCTGTCTGTGTGGGCTCCTTCAGGTGGGAGTGGGAGCAGCCTGATGGGACCTGCTTTGGTCTTTGATTCCATCTGCAAGTCAGCAAGATACTGCAGCAGCTCTGTGTGTTTTCTGGCTCGTTCTTTGCTGCAGCACAGACACTGGTAAAACGTCCTTTTACCGTCAGCAGCTGCAGTGCAGAGGCGACTCTGGGCAGCGGTGGGTGCCCACGGTGAGGGTCAGCCCTGCAGAGAGCCCAGCATGCACCCTGGGGATCTCCATCCTTCCCCTTCACTGAGCCTCCCTTCAAAGGACAGGACTCACAACCAGCTTTTGCCTTTACAAAGAAGCAAAGGTTTTCTTTGTAGATCCTATTTATCATATCTGACCTTCTTAATATTGTCATTATTGCTAGTCCTGAGTGCTGCAGTCACTGTGAACCTGGTGTCAGTGGGTACTTCTGGATCACTTCTGTTCCTCGTTCTGTGCAGTGAAGCTGCACTTGTTTATCTTTCTGAGAGAGTGGAGACTCTCACTGTCAGCACACACAAGAAAGGGAAACCTAGACAGGAAAGTCAAGAATTTACAGCCTCATAAATGGGAGATGAGCTGGGCTCTCGCTCGTATTCCCTGCCCCTGGGTGAGCTGCTTCTGCAGTAGGGAATCCTGCAGGTTCCTCCTCTACAGCTTGCGTTGGAGGGGAGCACTCATGCAGCTTTTTCAGCTCCATTAAATAGCACAGCTGCCCAAGCAGCTAAATGGATGAGGCTAATGAACATGTGCACAAGCTTGATGGTTCAGGAGCTAAATTGCCTGGGAGAGAGCAAAACAGAATTAGGCAAGTAAAGAACCTGATTGTTTTTCAAGTGATAAAAGATTGGCATGAATTACAGGAGGCATTAGAAATTTGGAAGATATGTAGATTTAAATGGATACATTTGTTTCAATTAAATAAAGAGGAGGGAATGAAATGCCTATTCAGAACCATCGGAGACTGAGGTTTCCATCTGGTTTACTCCGATCCCTGAGCTAAGAGTTAATGTCTCTGAGTTTGGGGTTTAAGAACCCCTTTTGTTGTGGGGGAGCCCATCCAAAACAGAGCCAGGGTGGACAGTGGGGTGACAGTGAGGGGAGTCCAGGTGTTACGGGTAAGGGTCCTCTGGCTGCAAACCCCCGTGTGCCGGTTACAGCCACCTTCCCTGCTCCTCTGTAGGCCTGGGAGAAGGGAGGCGGCCTGGAGTGGCATAGAAGCATCTCCTGGTACAGCTGTCTGTCAGCAAATCTGGACTTGCTTGTTTCCTATGAGGTTTTGTTTCTTCTCTGTGAAGTTTTGTTTGGGTTTTGAACCAAAACTTTGTAAGTTTTATTGGGTTGGTTTCCAGAGCTGGTCTTGCTCTTTAAAACAAGGTCTCTTCCTGTGGCCTTTGGAAAACACAATGTATCCATGAAGGCTTTGGAAAGTATCTCAAAGCAAATTTTGATTAAAGCCCTAAGAACTGAAACAAGGTGAGAAGTGAGCAGTTATAGACACTCTCCCTGCAGTGATCTGCTGTTATGAAGAACACAGATGTGTTTATTTACACCCTTTGCCTCTGGGCACACACCTCTCCTGGGGGGAAGGACTCGGCTCTGGCAGCCCCCCAGCAGAGACTAACCCCACATTTCCCATCCTAAAGCTCCTGGTGATTCCCATCAGCCCCAGTGCATGATGACTGCCCCCCAGAATGGAAATAGGGGGTTTTCACAGCCCCAGAGCCCTTTAGAAAAACCCACTGTCGGGTTCGTACAGCTGCTGCATGGAGCTTCCTTCCCACTCTGGTCTCAAGATTACTGTGGCATTGATTGAACAGGAGATTCATGGAGGGAAATTAAGCCTCCAGAAGATACAATAATTTAAATAATTGGCAATTTTTTTGTATGTGAGAACATGAGAAATACAGAGTATTCATTCACCGTAAATTCCTCCAGGACCACGTTACAGAAGCAGATGAATTCTTATGAAACAAAGATTCTATTTTCATGCAAATATCCCTCAGCAATAAAATACCCAGGGAATAAAAATGACAGGAAAATGTATGATGTACAAGCAGAATTGTTTCCAAAGCAGTGTATTTTCCATGAAGCCTCAATAGCTCTTTATGCTGTGGGCCATGTTAGCAACAATGCACGATGCAGGCTGGGGCTTTGCATGAGGGGTGTGATGGAGAAAGCGATGGATGATGCTGCTCCTCCTGCTGCTACATAACTGTGATTTCTGTGCTGAACTGGTCTTCTTCAGTCACATACAGAGGCAAGGAAAAGCCTTCCCCTTAGGCAAGGTAGGAGGATAGAAGAATCTGGAGGGAGGCCAGAAGTCCCCATCCCAGTTCTGAGTGGTGTCCAAATCAAAAGTATTGGAGATTCGCTTCGAGTTGCCCTTTGGGGCCGCAGTGCAGGTGCAGGGTGGGCTCTGCTTCAGGCAGCTCTACCTGTTCCTCAGGACCAGGGTGAGAAAACAGCTCCTGCATGTCACACGTACTTAGCACTGACAGGGACAGGCCTTTGGCAGTAGCAATTAATCAGGAAGACTGCAACTCCCTCTCACTCCTGCAGCCCCAGATACCTGATTTCAAGGCCAGGACATTATCCCTTTTCCCCGTTCTTTCCATGTTGTACCTATTCCTGAGTACACCCAGCTGCAAGCAATGGGAATGCAGTCCATGCTCAGCAATCTCCTGACTCTATGCACAGGGGGTAAAACCCCATCAGTGTTCCAGGATGATGCTTTGGAGGCCATTCCCTTCTCTCTAGGCAGCTGGTAAACGGCTGGAGCGTGAAGCATTCCCTGCTGCCTGAGCTGATGATTGTGTTCCCAATGGCAGCTGCACGGGGGGCCAGGGAGGGGAATAACCACAGTGAGCATCATCTTACCAAGTGCTGTGGGTATGTACAAATCACTTGTGTTGTGGGAAGATGAATGGAACCCGTGGTGGAAGAAGTGTTGAAGTTGCCAGTGTGTTTCTAACTGTTTGGCCATCTGGGGCTAATAAACCTTGGTGGAGTTGAGGGACACCTCGAAGGTCACTCCTGGGTGGTTGGTGAGGCAGGGGGTCCTCAAGCATGGTGGCATCACCACGTGCATGAGCTGAACAAGGATTGTTGTCACCTGGTTTCTTGCCCGTGTTCGCTGCTGTGCAGTGAGACCCTTCGACCGGAGATCTGTGTGATGCTCCTGCTCCTCTCTTCCTTCTCCAGCAGGAGTGAGCCTACCTGAGACTGTGGCACAGGGGTCTCCAGCCTGGGGGCTGCTGTTTCAGTTTGTTTCTGCTGCTCTGTGTGCTCAAATCTTAGAGTTGAATAGATTTTAAGTTCGTTTCTAATAGGGAAGCCCCCCGAAAAACTGCTGCATGCAATTTTAATTTGGAGGGGAGGGGGGAGTAGTTATAGTTTGGTGTTGATTTCCCTGCTTTGCTTGCTTGGTTAAACAGAACCACTTCATTTGGGTTTTAGAGGAACATTTTCCTCTAATTGGCAAAGTGGAAAGTTTCTGCTCTCTATAAATTTGAAGCTTTTCTTCCTTCTGTTTAAACATCATTTTAAACGATGGCAAAGCACAGATCTCTTCTTCAGAATTCCATTCCGATTTTCAAAGCTGTTAATGGATTCCTAATTCCTTTATTTGTTGAGGTGGAGGTGTGAGGGATTTCCTTGAGGTGGCAAGCAGCCAGGGCAGAGTTGATCCCTGCTGGCTCCAGCCCCATCTGTGCCGTGTGTCTCTGCAGGCTGTGGGTCTGTGTGTTCCCCTGCAGTTCCTCGGGTGTGCAATGCCAGGCTGTTGCCACATCCATCGGGTTTGGGGTTTTTTTCTGCTGTATCTTGGGACTTACAAGCATGGTTTTAAACATCAGATGAAATAAATTAATCAATGTATAAATTAATTACCAAAAATGACTTAGCCTCAGAGGCTGAAGCAGGGGTGTGTGAGAGAGAAACTTAAATGCCAAAATTAAAATCTCAATTAAATTTTACAAATAACAGATAATTACCGGGCTTTTTTTCCTTTTTTAATGTTCATATTAAATTGTAAGGAATTATTAGATATTTAACTGACATTTATCCAGATAGCCCAAAGCAAGTTAGGTAGCAGTTACATGCTGTAATAAATGTCAGCATTTAAAAATTAATTGCTATGCTATCTTAACTTGCTGTGGGCTGTCTCGTTAAATATTAATGTGATGTCTAAAAATATGTTAGGAGCTGAAAGGATTATTTGGATATGGGATAGCAGAGTTCTAGGGCCTGGGGGGGGAAGGCTGTGGCTGAGCATCATCAGTTTGCAGGGATGGCTTCCCGGCCAGGCAGCTCCAGCCGCTCCTGCTGTCTGCGTCAGGAGTGAGTCTGTCAGAGGGACCGGGTGTGCCGAGGGCAGAGCCCTGCTGCTCCGGGGAGCAGGGTGCTTGGCAGGGCCCAGTCTCGGTGCAGGAGGATCCTTCAGCTCCTTTGGTAATAAGGCATTAGAGGAGACCAGTCCTTGAGGGGTTGGGTCAGCTCTTCAGCAAGGAACTGGAGAAGAAACAGGAGATGTGGGGTCCCCTGGGATCCTGTTGCTGTGTGGAGAGCAGAGCAGTTTCCACCTAACTGTAGCACCTGGCTTTGGTGAATGCAGGTGATGGGATTCTGAGGAGGAAAATGGCAAAAAAAAACAGAGAAAAAGCTAAGATCTGCTCCTGCTGTTGTACTCCCTGTGTATAAATCTTTGAGGCCCTTGGAGGAGAGCTGAACTCTGCAAGTGTCCCCAGGCTCTGTTTAGCATCTCTGGGGTGGGGAGGAGGAGGGAGAAGGTGCCTTGAGCATGGTCCTGCTGCTCCCTTCCACCTGGAGAGGATACTTGGTGGGGAGGGCAAACATGAGTGAGGGAGGAGGGACCTCCTGCCCAGCATGAGAACCTGTATTGATTATGCATTTAGAGCAAACGGTGCAGGGAATACACACCCGAGTGTGCCAGGTGTTTGAAACCAGTGCAGGCAGGGGAGGGAAGTCCTTTGCAGTTCAGTGATAAAAACTGAAGGGATATTTTTGCTCTAACTCAGTCTCCCCCTATGAATAATGCATGCTGGCCTCCCAGAAACACAGGGTAATCGGAAATGTACTGTGTCCATGACAAACACAGTGCACATTACTGTAATAGAGCTTAAAGATGGTTCCCATTGACTCTTACTATTTAAGGCTAAGAAATGTGCAATGTGTTTTCCCAGACAACCACCACTTTAAGTCTAATGCTTTGCTGTTCCCCACACACTAATAAAGTGTTTAGAGTGAGCAAGAGCTTTTGCACTTAGAGGAGAGGATGCGAGATGTGACTGCGGATGTGGCTGAAGCCGTCAGAGCCAGCACAGACGCCTTGCAGGGTTTCCCTGGTGATCTCCTCTGCAGCAAGGTCTTGGACAGGGCCAGCTAGCTCTGCAGCCAAGGAAATCCCTGTCCCCAGAGCCCCTGCCCCACCTCAACCATGGGGATCTCTCCCCAGAAGAGGCCCTGAGTGTGTCCCAGGTGCTGGTGGCTGCAGGGCAGATGCCACAGTGAGGACGTTAGGGGCTCTCAGTCTTTTCTGCCTGTTTTGCATCTCTTGTTTGTGTAGCCTGTGAGGCAAAATGCACCGTGAGGTGGATTCTCGGTCTGCTGAAGCGTGTGAATCAGGGCTGTGTGGATTTTTGAAGTAGAAATACCTGCATGAATGCTCTGCCTGTGTGGAGCAGGGGACTGTGCATTTCCTTCTGCCCAAACTCTGTCCTTTGTAGCCTCGGCCTGTTCCCAGTGTGCTCCAGAATACCCACGTGAGGCAGAGCAGTCTGTAAACACCGAGCCTGGTGGGGTGCTTGTCCAGCAGTCTGACTTTCCAATTCAATGGAAAATGACAAAGACTCGAATTCAAGATGCTTTGGAGGAATTCCCCCTTCCTCCCCTAAGCAGGGCAAGTGCGATTTCATTCATGGTGTACTCAGTTCAAAGCACCAGTTACTGCTGAAGGATTGAACAAATATAATTTAAGGTTCCACTGTGCATGTGACAGATTTAATTAGTGTACATGGGAGCTCAAAGTTGTTCAGAAAGTATTTGTTTGCATAAAAATAGGCTATGTCTGCAATTTAAACTGGAATAAAGTACTGCAGTTATGGAGAATTTAATGAGTTGTTGCGTAATGTTCTTTATAAACACCATCCTAGATGGGAAATTGTATTAGGAAATAAAAACTAGGTTAGTAAATGCAAGCAGAGCCAGCCTGCCACATCCTCTCGCTCACAGGGGCTGTAATTCGTTGCTAATGCCATTCAGTTCCCCTGAATGGGAATTGTGTGGCTGCAGCGGTGGTCGGAGGAGCCGGGGTGGGATTCCCTCAAACTCGGGGTGAGCTGTGGGAGCAGGAGCGTGGGTCCTGTCACCCCGCTGCGATGGCAGCGTGGTTCTGGCATGGGCAGCCAGGCACCAGCTCCCAGGAATGCTGCAGGGTCGTGGCTGGTGCCCTGGGAAAAACCCTTGCAGACAACCCGCCCTCTTGCGCTGCCTGCGGAGTTTGTCCTAAAGCGCTGCAAGTTCTGGAGCAGATTTGTCACAAAATTGTTGGGGGTCATCTCATGTGAAGAGAAACTGTGTTTCTGCTGTGGTCTCCTGGAAGTCTGGTTGACCACTATCAGGTGTTGTGTGTTAACTGTGAAACTGGCAGCCTGCTTATGGTGGGACAGTGAAGCTGGTGAGGATCTGGGTTGGAGTGGAACATGATGGTGCAGCACAGGTTTATCTGAGAAGGAACATCGCTCTCGGGGCAGCGCTGCAGCTGCTCCTGCGTGGGGACCAGAGGGGTCACACGTGAATCTGGTGTTAGTAGAAGGGTGTGTGTGGATGGAACCAGCAGTACTCTGCACCTCCTCAGGACTCTGTCACGGAGTGATTAAACCCTCGTGGGTTGGCTAAAGCTATTCCCATTTAGCAGGCAGACTGCTCTGCCTGCCCTCTCGGGGTTCCTGCTCTGTGTCCAGTGGGTTGGGAGCTCGGCCCCCTGGGCAGTGGCGCTTCAGCTGTCAGCGTCTGCACTGCGAGGTGTAGGGACATCCTGAGCTGGGACAGGCCCCCTTGAAGTAAAGGATGGCACCTAAGCTGCACACAGAGAAGGTCTTGAACAGGTTAAAGCAGAAAAGCAAAAGGTGAGAGGGATGGAGGGGAGTTTTCCTTCTAGTGTTGTGTGGAGCTCAACCAGCCTGGCTGCCCCGAGCTGGAGCTGTGTGCTGGGCTGCAGATCCCCCTCCAGGAACAGAGTTCCATGGTGTCACTATACATTTGTTCCTGATGCAACTTTAATAGTAAGAATTATGTTCTTTACTCTGTTCCTTCAGCAAATGTACCAGTTAGGTGGAGCCTAGAGCACTGTCAGTTACCTTGCTGTTTCCATCTGCTGTCCCACAGCCCCAGATCCTTCCCATGCTGTTGCAGAGCTGCTAGAGCAAGTCGTGGGCATTCAAACTAATAACATATTTCATTAGCTTTCCTTTTTGTGGGCAGGCTGCATGGGTGGGGAGGTGGGTTCCTTCCAATAAACATGTTTTGATAGAGTTTCCATCTTACACTGCTTATCTAAACCCCAGGAACTTGCCACTGAGCTGCAGCTACAACCATGTGGGAATGGACTCTGTCATTTCCTACTTGGGAACTTCAGTTGTTACTTAGTACCTCTGGAGGTCACTGTAACAAAGACAAAAATACAGATACTGGAAACGGCTTTAAGGTTTTTATTTGGCTGTTTGCTGTGTAAGTTGTATTCTGTGTTACAGCCTATGCATGTGTGAAATCTAATTCAGGCAGGTGTTTTAATTTATTTCTGCACATGGAAAGGTCTTGATCCTCAAGACCATCCTTATCATTAATCCCAGCAATCTTCACCCCCTGTACCTGCCCAGTTTGAAGATATTTCCACTGGTCAGAGATGGAGGATGTTACCTGGCACTTCACATCCTGCCCTTGATGGTTTAATAGGTGCTAATCTGCTTGAAACCCCTAAAAGCTCCAATCTTTCCCTGGAGACTGGGGAGGTTTCATTATAGTCACATTTAGTCTCTTTACACTGGTGCCAGAACTGCAGTGTGGGTTTCTTAAGAGACAGTCTTAAGGCAGATGAACTCAAGACAGCACCTAATCACATCTCCAATATGTAGTGCCAGCATTGAGGTCATCAACTGGCCCTTCTTAATAAAGGGAAGAGGTGCTGACAAGATGCAGTGTAATTTAACAGCTGATGATTGTCTTTTCTTGGTTTACTGCAAACTACAAAAAGGGGCCTGATTCTGCCAGTGTTTGGTCTCTCTTTACTGCTTCTTTCTACTGCAGAGTGGTCTAAAGGAGCTGTAATGAGCAGAGGAGCAAGAGCCACGTGGAGCACGTTGGCCAGATGTCAGCACTGTTTCTCCAGACAGACTCAAACCTTCATTTTATTGACAGTGTTCCTTGAGCCTTGACTTCCACTTTGGCGTAATTGTATTTTGAAAGCTCCCCTTTACCCTCAGTGGGTTACTGTATAACAGAAGGAAATCCTAATTCATGACTGTAATGAAAACACCTTGTTCCATGAGCAGCTGAATTAACAAGGCCAGTGTATTGATTCTTGGTTAAAGATGTGCATCCTGTGTTTGGATTCTCTGCTGTCTAATGAGGTGTGAGCTCTGAGCTGAGCCTGGAGCTTTCCCACTATCCTTCCTTACTCTGTCCTGTGCCCATAAGAGTTCTCTGCTGCTTGAGAAAAGCCTGGAGCAGAAGCTACCGGCTTTCCCTCCATGGTGCTGCTGTTATCCCGCTCCTCAACACAAAACCATCTTCTCCTGGTGCCATTGCAACAAACGTTTGGTCTCTGTGCTGTGCCAGATGTGGCTGACACGGGCAGGTGACTTCAAGGGTTACCGGGGCAGGAGGGAATGAAACACTCCCACAAAGCAGGGTGGAACCCCACCTGTCCCCAGCAGGACAGAAGTAGCCCAGGAGCCCCGAGTGTGCCCTGGCTGAGGCTGCCCTGGCTTGTGCCACCAGACTGACTCGCAGGGCTCTGCACGGGACTGGGGTGTTGGTGTTGGCTCTGCACGGGACTGGGGTGTTGGTGTTGGCTCTGCACGGGACTGGGGTGTTGGCTCTGCGCCTCTTCTACACGTTGGAGTAAGTTCCTGGTGGGATTAGACGTGGAAAGGGACCTGTGCTGGTGAGGGTGATCATCTTAGGGGCTGTGCTGCTGATCTCTTGGCATCATTTAGAGAAGATGGGAGGTCTGTACTACATATTGTCTGGGGTGCAAGGGCAGAGGATGGAGCTGGTCTCGTATTTAAAAGCAAAACATGAATAATGAGGAGGGACTGCTGTGACATCTGAACTTGTGCACAGAGGAGTGTACAGTATCACTGTGACACAGGAGACCCTGGGCAGAAGGAGCATTGTGGATGTCTCCCTCCGCTTTCCTTTCCATGGCATCTCTCCCCTGTGCTCACAGGATTCAGGTTAGTCAAGGAGATGCTCTCTGAGTAGCAGAATAGTGCCACTCCCTCCATATAGTGGCACAAAGGGAGAGGGTGAGGAGATCAAGGATGTGATGGGGAGATTGTGGGGAAGCCTGGAGTATTTGGGAGAAAAATGAAAATAGCCATACAAATAGAATTTCTGTGAATGCTGTTGTTTAAACCATCTTTTGTTTGAAAGCAAGATGTTGATAGAGCGATTTCCACTGGTTCTTAGTCCTTTCCAGCAGAGGTGGATGCTCAGAAGATCTCATCAGCCATTCCACACCATATGTTGAATCTTCTTTTTAATCCAGTCTAGACAACCGCAGCATCAGCCAAAAAGTATTATTCTAGGACTTTCTATAGGAAATAAGAATTTTCCATTCTGCTGATATGCAGCATGACCTTCAACTCTTTAATGCCCTAGAATAAAGTTTGTCTGAACTTTCCAATTGATGTAACCAGACGGCAGCATAAAGCATTGAGGGTTTCTCAGGATCTGAAGCTTGGGCTCTCCAGTTGTTTATCACCTGCAAAGTACAATGTCTGTTCCCTGATATGTCAGGCTGTAGGCACTATATTTTGTTTGATGGCTCAGCTTGACTTTTCAATGACTAAAATTTACATCAGGGGTTTTCAATCATGTGAGTTAGTTCTTAGCCAAACTTCAGATGCCTTTGATCTCTGCCTATGGGTTAACTGCTTGGAGGAGTCTAAAAATTGTTGGTATTGTTAAACAGACAACATTTTTCTTTTGATTAGACATCGAGGCTAGCACAACTGTCTGCTTTTCAGAGTTATCTGAGCAGCTTTCTCAAGTGCTGGAAGTTTACCCTTGAATATGACAGGTATAAAACATGTTTTTTGTGTCTGTGTATCTTTCAGTCAAGTGATTGATCTGCTACATTAGTGCAAGCTTCAGCTTTGTCACCCTGGCACTTCCAGGCTGAGCTATATGCACTGCAAGGGGACATGACCAAGTATGAGATCACCAAGGACACTCCTAGGATGGAGCAATCACCAGTAGAAACCTCTGTGTCATTTGCAAATACACAAATTTGGTTCGTGTAGTAAAAAGGGCAAAATCTCTGTAACAGAAGTTGTTTTCGAGGTACATGAGGAATGTGGTATGTCTGTGACTTGTAACTTTTCCTTAAATTCATTTTTGAAAGTGCATACAAAAATTATGAAGATAAGCTGCAGAAGTAGGACAGAGCACAGCATGTTCATTCATTTCCTTCACGAGAGGGATAATTCCTAATGAAAGTAGGCAGGAGAGCAAGGCCCTGTCAATTAGCCCCAGTAAGGTGTTAAGTAGAGTTTCTCCTGCACAAATGTGGGCAGATGCTGCTGTTGGGAGACACTCTGATGCTCTAGTGTTTTCTGGAGGAGCTGCTGAAGGAGCCACAGGTCCTCGGGGTGAGGAACATGCTTTCTTCTCCTCTGATGCAGAAGTGAAGTAGCAGTAACGCCGTCACTCTCCCTCCCTGGGCAGTGAGAGTCGAGGAGGCCAAGTGCTGGTCCCTGCTCTGCATGGGGGGGCGTTCCTGGCTCCCAGCTGAACTGGGAAGTGCTGAAGCCAAACCTGTGTGAGATTTGTACCTGAGGAGGGAGTTATCAAGAGATGAACTGGCTTTGTTGATCAAGCAATCGGTGTGGAGTTTCCCATGCCAGATCTCCCGTGCCGTGCCACCTGGCACATCTGGGGCAGTGTCTGTGCTGTGCATCACGCTGAGTTCCAACCAGAGCAAATGCATCTGGGGTGATTTCTCCAGTGAATCAGTTCTGTGTCTGTCAGGCTTTGGGGGAATGTCACTGCTCATTCCCCCAAGCTACAGAAACCACTGTTAGCTCCAGTATCTGGTTAGTGATCTCATGTACTGGCTTTCAAGTCTTTAATCAGCCCTAAGTATAGAGTAACCGCCTGGGTAAGAGTACTCAGAGTGCAGAGTAAACAGCGAACATTCAGTGGGGGAGATTCTCTCCCTTGCTTTGCCTCGTAGTCATTACAGGCAAAAAAGAAGGAAAAAAACCTCAATAAGAGTTAAACAATAGTCTTAACACCTGCAAAGTTGAGAAATGGTAAATAGCAATTATAACTTAACAAGGACGTTATTACTGTGGCAGTGGAAAGCGACTTATTTGGAAACGAACATCTAAAGAGGTACAAAACTGACTGGAGTAGTGGAAACAGAGGTTTGCACTGAGGACAGCACTGCAGTACCTGTAACCTGCATGGACTTGGCAGCAGTGGGTGCCCTCATCCTTCCCTCACTGTCTGGCTGAGGCGGTGCCTGGTCTCAGCATGACTGAACCATTAATTCAGGATTTGGGACCTCTCCTCTCTGAGTCTGCTGGTGCCACGGCAGCGGGAGGCACTGACCTACTGGGAACTCGGTGGAATCTGAATTGCCAGGCAAAGGTGGGGAAGAAAGATATCTTGGAAGTTTGAGTGGCAGCTGTCAAGTGTGTAACAGAGACCAATCTCTGTTTAATTTGCCTCAAGAGAGGAGAAATTCCTTGGTGACATTTAGTTACGTCTCTAAAGGTGGTAGAGGTTAGGTTTTTTGGAGACCACTTCTCTGAAGCACCACTGAATAAGTATTGAATCCCCAGGGACTCTGAGCATCTTCTTGAAATACCAAGGAGAAAAGAGTAGAAAGAAAGATGTAAAAAGGTCGCTAGAAAACTTTAAGAAAGTGGCATTTAGCAGGCGTGACGGCCTGGCGTGGGATGAAATGCTGGCCTCTACACTGATTGTTGCATGTGAAGATCACTGGGGGTGTCTTTTAGAGGACATCTCTGTGAGATGTTGCAATTCACACTTGTCAACACACTTCATTAAGAGGTTATTCCTTGAGTAAAACGGAGGATGCAACACATCCCTCCTGTATTGCAAGATCACAAGAGTAAATTAGCTCCTCTAAATGAAAACACATATTGCAAACACTAGTAGGTATCTCCCAGCTTAGTTGTCAGGAGTGCCCATAGGGAAAAACCTCTGGAGAAAGGATTGTCACCATTAGTGATTGTGCATGGTGTTTATGGAGACACAGGAGCAGAGGGATCTCCCTGACAAGCCTCTGCCACTTGCAGCGCCAGGGGAACTGGCTGGCTTGCACATCTGTCCCTTCTAAAGGGGCATCTTAATTAGCAGCTCCAGGGGAGCAGCAGTTCGTTCCCCTTAGCTAATGCTGAAGGTGTGCAGGGATCTGTGCTATGGGCTCCATCTACCCCAGGGTCCTCACACCCTCCCGTTCAGCTCCTGACCTTCTCCTGAAGCTGGGAGTTGCCTGTAGTGGAGATTCGGTTGCTCCTGGGTTTTCTTTGTTTGCTTTCAGACAATAACCTGACTCGAAGCAGAAAACAAACAGGTATTGAAAAACATTTAGGTGGTTTATTTTTGTTTGTTTGTTTTGTTTTTTTTTTTAAACTAGATTTTGGTGTAAACCCCCTCCCCACACAGAGTCAAGGCTCTCTGTTGATGGGGAATGTTCCCGTGTGGGATTATTCCCTGGCGCTGATGTGCTGAGAGCAAAGCTTGTTAAGAGGATTTTCCCGAGTTCCTCCAGCTCTCATTACCCCTGTTTGATGCAGGCAGATCTGCTATGAAGACAAATGCACCTTCAGTGCTTAGGAAGTGCCAGTATCTAGTGAAATAATGAATGAAATTACTGCCATGAAGCTTGTTTCACCTTGTGATGTGCATGTTTAATTATTTGACGGGTTTGATAGAAAGTACAACATTTCAGTGTCTGTATATTCACAGCATATGCTCCAATGAACTGATCTTTATGTATTCATGCCTTGTAAGTGGCTTTGAATGCACCTTGAACAAGGGACTGTATTAGGCATAATAGGAGACGTACAACAAAAAGGAGAATGTTTCAATTGGCATCTAAAAGGCATCAGTTTCTGTATGGGATGACAGTGTGAAAGTGCCTCTTAGAATAACCCATGAAAAATGCGAGAGATGAGTTAAATGTGAACCCAGGAGGAAGGTCTTGAAGATTGTGCTTGCAGCAAAAATGTGATCAATGGAGAACACAAAGGGAAACAATGGCAAAGCCTACCAGCTAAAGTAGGTCACCAGTTAACAAGACAGTGACTCACGCAGAGAGGGAGAATTTAATTTTTAAACAATAAATCCTGAGTTTGCTTGAACTAAAACATATATAAATTTACCAGCTGGTCAAATAAAAGAAAAATATTTCTATGGTTTTGTTCTACTGTTTTCAGTTTTGATTGTATTTACTTATACAACATTGTAATAACTTTTAACATTCAGGTCTTGATTATATATGAATCCTTTGTGGTGTTTTCCCTACATACCCAGCTCAGGTCTCCCACGAGCTGTTGCTGCTTGAACAGAGGTGGCTGTTGTAGGAAGTGCAGAGGTATCTTCCCATTTAAATCCCTTAGCAAATGTTTGGCCTCGAGAAGAGATGCAGTGTTCTTCTGCTAGCATTGGTCTGTATCTTTCTTTGGATGCCACATCATTGAGTTTGCTAATACATATAGTTATAGAAGTTGATAGATTCCAGTTCTTTGTGTCCTGGCTGTTCACAGATGTAATATGCAAATACACATGTGGAAAGCGTGATATATAAACCAGTGATGTACTGCTGGAGAAAGTGGCTGCCCCACTGGTTTAATCTGTATATCCTTTACATAGCTTGAAGGATGTGCCAAGTATAACTAAGGTGACAGAATACAGTCCAGTGGATTCCCAACATATTTGTTATATATGAACAGTCAGTATTTTATTGCAGCTCCTCTCTCCGAGAACTGCTCTCTGTTCACCCAAAGCCCAGCTAAAATCTTTCTGTGGTTCTAATTAGTATTTTATCTTATTGATTAATGGAGAAAGATCTATAAGGCATATCTTAAAATCATTTAGCAATAAAACACTGTGTAATAACAGTGTCTTTGGAATATTTTAAATAATGACACAAAGAACTTATCCTCCCTTCTGAGATGTCAGCGCTGGATTTATGTTAACGAGGGAAATTCATTGCGGACCCGTCTAGGCGCAGCCTTGTGCTCCTGCTCATCCCTAACCTGACCAGCAGAGCCCTTGGCAGCTGGGGCTTTGGCCTTGGAAAGAGTGTTTAGTAATGGTGATAGACCACCAACACATGATATCTAGCCCCCTTGTTTTCTTTCGTATGCTCTGCACTTTGGCGTTGGTGGAAAGCAATCATCTGATTTTCATGTTCTTCCCAGAGTACATTTTTTTCTATAGTGTTGTTTAAATTGCTGTACCTGCTGGTTGGTAGAGGGAGAGCAGCCCCTCAGTCTGTGGTCTTGGGTGACAAAAGGGCTGGAAACAGGCTCTTGGGGAAGGGAAGCCACTGTCCATGCAGTGCCAGAGGAGAACACCCCTGTGCCCACGTGTCCAGGCACGCTGCTTTAAAAATAAGTGTGCTACATGGAGGAGGCTCTTTTGGCCTACAGAAGGATGTATCTTGTTATTTTTTTTTTAGTCCTGAGCTGACTTAAGCCTACATCATCCCCTCTTAAATAGCATGTAAAAGGTCCATGTGAAGCTGTGCACCGATTTAATCGGAACAGCTCTTCGAGCTGTTGAATTCTAAATTGCAGCCAGTGACTAAAGGCAAAATTCTTTCTATTGTACTTACTCTGCTGCATTATCCAGACCAGCTCATTCTCGTGAGGTTTTTTTAAAAGTATCCTTGAGAGAGGAGCACAAATTCCAGACAGTGAAAGGAATTGAACTAGCAGTAAAATGTTTTATGTCTGGAAAATGTTTCAAAGAGATTTGAACCCTCACCAAGCTTTGTTAGTGGTTGGCAAAAGAGGAATCCGAAGCAGTTCTTCATCAGGGAGGAATGGAACAGGAATTGGGAGAATATCTTAAAAGCAGAGGATTTTTGGTGAAAAATCTTGAACCATTTTGATGCAAGCAGCTGCTGACTTGCACCAATCCTTCAAACCCATCTGTCTTGCAGTACCAGTCCATGGGCAGCTGCTCCATCTGTTCTCCCAGCCCGTGGCAATGCAAACTCCTCAAACTGTGGCTTTCTTGTAGTAGTGATCCCTTGACTGGTCGTTCTCCATCACACACGGCTGGATGGTGACTAGCACAGGGTGTCACCATAGCTCTCTTTCAGTCCAGTCCTTGCCTGCCCCCCGCTTGTGGGGCAGCCAGGGCACAGCTCTGTAGCGTGGCCCAGGGCTGGGGAGTGCCCTGGCTTCCTCCCAGCATCACCCTGCCCTGGAGCCACAGCTGCCTGGGTCTCACAGCTGGGAGAGGTGATGCTCCTCTGGACCGTTGCAGGGGCTCACACAGGGACTGTGACGGGGCTGCTGCACTTGCAGTCTCTTCTGGTAGATGTTCTTGCAACTATGTGCTTCTAGGCATCGGTCTGAAATAATGAAATGCATATGTATTTTTAGAGATCATGTGAATTTTTGGATTAATTAAGAATGTAAGTTCCAGGCTCCTTCTTTAGATGTGAGATCTTATTAATATTTATAAAAAACTATTACATATTAATACATTCATAATGCATAAGATATGTGACACTATCAGTTTAATAGATTTTTTTTAGAACATCTTTGTAACTGCGAGGATGCTGTCCTCTGACCTCAGAGTTGAAAGAGTAATCACATGGATTTATTCTCCCAATGTTTATACAAGACTTTTTTGAAAAGCCTCCTTTTTAATTGCCTTGTCAGTCTATCAATAAAAGGCTGTAGGCAATGTAATTTCATCTGCAAGTAGTTGTATAAACTGCAATCAGAACACTCAAGGAGCACAATGGCTGTAGGTGCAAACCTGACTGAATCCAGTATGTGGCACCAGCACTGAAGGATGTGAATGAATGACGGGCTTGGGCTGCTCCAGAGGTGGCAGCTGTGGGTTTGGAAGCCCTTGACACCCTTGTGTAAGTGATGTGGGTGCATGTGCTGCAGGACACACTGGGAGGGCTCTGGGGTGGCTGTGTGACCTCTGTGCCCCTTGATGGACCTGCGTGGGGTCAACAGTATAGTGGGCAGGGGTGTCCACCTCGTATCGCAGAGCAGAGCCCGGTGTGTGTGTGTGGGGCTGTCTGGCTTCTTGTGTACCAGATATTACTTTGGACTGTAGCTGGAAACAAGTCACTTGTTCATGGAGGAAAAAGAAACTTTTGTCTTTTAGTCCTTCAAAAAGTGCCTGTTTTAAAGAGAATAAAGTAACTAATTCCTGGGCCTCTTGCTTCACCGTTTCCGTGCACGTTTGTAGCGGTGTTTGGCTAAACTTCACCAGGCTCCTGCCTCTGCAGTAATTAGGATTCCATATTTTTTTAAATCTTTTTAGCATTCCTCATTTCAAAGTTAATGTGCTTTCAGAACAACCCAATTAAAGGTGAATCACTCTCTATATGTGCAATTCTGCACTAATTGCTTTATTTGATCATTTTATATTTATAAGGTAAATGCCTTATTTTCTTTAGAGGGGAGCTATCATTGCCTCCCACCTATTGCATCTCAAGGTCTTTCCCATTTTGTGGCTGGCTGTTAGCAATTAAGAATAATGTTATTCCATGGTTGTTCAGAGAATTATGCAATTTGTAAAGGAATCACACTAAGGAGCTATCACATGGTATTTGCAGGGGGGCTGTGAGAAGGGCTCGGGAGACCAGTGAGGAGGAGCTGTGCTTGTCCTGTTTGACACCATGTGCTTGGATCTGGCTGTGGTACCTGCTGGGCCAAAGCCCTGGGCCAGACATGGAAAAAAATAAAAAATTCAGTGATTTGAGACAGTCTGTGGAGCTGCAGGGATATCTGGTATCTCTTCCTGGCCCCAGCGGATCATAGTGTTTGTTGCAAACTTTGGCTGCACACACGGCCCTGTGTTCTGGACTGGAAGGATTTTTTGGGTTGAAATATTATCTCTTAGTTTGGCAGTAAAGAGACATAAATAGTTAAGGCCCAGCCCTTTTCTTTTTTTCTGTGTTTTGCTACGTGAATTTAGGATTAATTCCGAATCTGTCTTAAAATAAAAATAACTTTAAAATATTTTCCTATTAGCATGTGTTGGCAAGAATAAACACAAAGCCAGGCCTGGTGTTCAGACAGCCTCCCAGTGTGAGAGCTCCAGCTCTGAATGTTCCCAGCGTGTTCTTTAGGCTGTGTTAACACACATCAGTTCTCACAGCCCGATTAGCACCCAGTGTTTGCAGTCAGTGTTCGTTAGCCGGGGCAGCGCAGTCGTCTGACCGTAAGCGAGCGGCTCTCCGCGGGGATTTACCCCAAGAGCTCCTCTCCTTTGCGCCTCTCCTGGGAGCTCCCACACCTTCGGTCAGGTCTGTGTGTCAGGAAAAAAAGCAAGCACTCCCTGAAGTCCAGACAGGGGATGAAAGAAAAGAGAATCAAAACAAAAGAAAGAGAATAAAAATGAAACCGAGGGGTGATGTACCAGATTGATTGGCAGAAGCAGTGAATGAGCGGCCCTGGCAGGTCGGGTGACTATGCCAAGCCATGTTTATGTGGCATTAAAAATATCCATTTCCTTAAAAAACACCACAATAAAAGCTGATACCATGTTTTGAAGCCTGTGGCAAATTTTCTTGGGGGAGAAAGTTCTGGGTTTTTTTTTAGAAATTAATATTGGGTAAGCTCTCTGGTGGTGTCACTTGAACTTTTGGTTTATTTATCATTTCACGGCTGCTGTAGCCAAATTAGTAATATAAAAATTGATGTCCTGTAACATTTCAAAGTTGCTCTCTGTATCTAGCAGAATCCCATCTAACAAGCCAGCAGCAAGAAAAGAAATTGGCACAAATTCAATTCATTCAGGCTGGGAATAAGATTGAGAAACACCATTGCCTTAATTCATTATTATTTTCACTATGTGAGTTGTAATCTTGTCATTATCCTTTATGCCATCCTCAAGATAATTCTGTTCTCTGGGGAGTTTCAAATACTTCTTGCCAGGTAGCAGTGCCTGAGATGTCTGTTAGGTATCAGCACACCGAGCCGTGTGATAATTACAGGGGACATGGAATCTTATTAAAAATCCCGGGGAGATCCGGGCTAGGCAGGGAAGGTGCTGTGCTCCTCCTGCCGCCGTGCTGCAGGTGTGTGTTCCATTAAAGTGTTTGCTCATTCCATTATGCATTCCCTGGTAATCATAACTGCAGGCACAGGATGCTCCGGGGATACGAGCGGGCCATGAGGACGTATTGAGCTGCACTCCCCTACCACCGGCTGCGTGCGCAATAAGAAGCTTTTTGTCAGTAATTTCCGAACCCGCTGGACCAAACAGCCGAACGGGGAGAGCTCAGAATGCAGTGGAAACTCTCGTTCTCTGGCCTGGATGTGGCAAAGCAGCGTGTGTTTGGCTGGGGGCTGGTCCAGAGCCCCCGCTGCGGGGGCTGGAAGGCAGTCTGGTTCCCAGCCGTGCCCAGAGGCTGCGGGATGAGGGCCCTGTGTGCGGGGGGTAGTTGTGAAGCAGTTGTTGGGTGAGGGAAAGGGTGTGTTGGCAAATGGCAAATTGTCTCTGCTCTGAAATCTCCTTGCAGGCAGGAGCTGTGGGTGCCAGGCAGGACACAGGCTGGGGCAGCTGGCCCAAACCCTCGCCCAGGTCATGGGGACACACACAGCCATTGGGTCAGATCTGTGTCGGAGGTGGACGGGCAGCCGCTGCCAGATGTGGGCCCTCTGCTCCGCCTCTGCCCTGGCTGTTGTCTGAGCCTGCTCCCCTTCCCTCCTGCTCCTCCTCCTTCATGGCCACCAAAACCAAAGTCTCGGGGAGCCGGCCCGTGAGTGGGCAGAGCTGTTTGGGAGAGAAGCCCCCCTGCCTTCATCACACCTGCCAGCCTGCCCCCAGCTCGGAGGCGCTGGGTCGTGGCAAGGCTTGACAGCGTGATGAAGAGCACATGTTGATGCACAGGACAAACTGCTGTAGCAGAGCTGTGGTAATAACTTGTAATGCAGAGGGAAAACAAACCCAGCACCATCTGGAAGGTGTGGGCGAGGTGGGTGTCCCTGCAGCCCTGGGCTGGGACCCTGGGGTGCTGCTCCCACGGCTGCCCCAGGCCCCCACCAACTGCAAAACCCCAGCAAACAAACTCCTGCATCCAGCTGTCTAGAAAAATACATGATGGGGAATACTTGTACGAGCATCAATCTTCATGAATGAGGAGAGGATGGAGTAGGGGAGTCACAAGTGAGTTATCCTGTCACTCCTGACAAATGAAGATAAATTGTGTGACACCGGCTATTTATTTATACACTTTGCGGGTGTGCATATGGGTGTGAGCAGGAGAGGCAGCACCATGTCACATGTGTAACTGTGTGCTGCAAAGGGCTTTTGTAAGGACAAGTTTTGAGTGGTTGCTCCTGCAGATGATCAGAAGAGTCAATGGCTTGTCTCCAGGGAAAGTGGCAAATTCCTCATTAATGGTGAGGGGGGGCAGAGGCTGGAAACCAGCACCACAGCTGCAGTGATGCAGAGGAAGTATTTCCCCCCCAACTCTCCTTAGTGTCTTTGTCACTCAGTTCAGTGTGTAGACACTAAACTTGGAGCTGGCATCATCACTGTCAATGGAGAAATTGAAATAAAATGGAAATAAAGCTATTCAAACTGCTGGGTAGTATTAATGCAGAACAAATGGGTGTAAACAGGCCAAGAATAATTTTAGATGGATAAATGAGAAAGAAAAATGAGCCCGTCAGAGGAGGCAGAACCTGAAACAGCCTCAAAAAAACCCAACAAAAAGGTATCAACAATTATCATGTGTATCTTCACTTTACACATAACACGTCAGGATTATGTGGCAGGTCTGCAGGAGATCATAGGAGGCGTTTCCTGGCTGAGGCTGTCGGGGATGGATCTCTTTGTTTTCCTGGAGCCCATAGTGCTGTGAGGGTTGAGATCTGGAGTTCTGAGAATCTGTATTGTTGGAACAAAGCTCTGGTAGATGGTAATCCCCGATGTCTGGAAAGCTTTACACCACATGTCTAATCGAGGGAATCTTGAAGGTGTAGGATGTATGGCCCTGGGAGAGCATCAAGTACTTTGAATCGTGCATCTTTGTAGATGCAAATTTATTTTCAAATTAACCCTCAGCTCAGTGGAGTCCCACTAATCTATTTACAAAGCCGTGAACTGCTAATCCAAGTCCTGCACTGGGCTCCCTGCTGTCTGAGCAGCTACCTGGATTAGTTATCATGTTTATAATGAAATTTCTATTATTTATATCAAGAGCATGGTTTAAATTGGGCTTGACATTTTGCTACTCTGGAGAGGATTCCTGGAAGAGGGCTAGAATGCAATCTGGCTTCCTAGTTGCTTCCTAAAATAGAAGGTGCTGCAGACAGGGTAAGGTGTCCTTTGCTTTTCTGGCATGTGGATTACAGATGGCTTCTGCATACTGAGCAGTAAAAAGGTGTTATGCTAATGCCATATCCTGACTTTTGCCTGCAGCAGATAGTGCAGATGGGATCAGGGTAAGGGAGAGAGATTGACGTGGGACAGGCCTGGAATAGCTAACAAGTGTCACGCCGGAGGAGGGATGAGCAGAGCTGGGCTGTGTGTGATGGTTACCCATTATCTTCCATCAATATGTTGATAAACTGTTATCACTAAATTATCCTCAGCCTAATACAAGCCTCACATCAGTTGGGTATGAAATCCATTACTGTCTGTCATAGCACTTGGCTAATGGAAGGAAACCCTGTTTTCTCCATTAGGTGTTGGTTGGATCTCTTTATCTGTCCATTACTTCTCCTGTAACTCCTTCTAATGGAATAGGACTAATACAAAATGACAAGGAATCAGAAAAAATGACACTGAAATTGGGGGAGCTCTAAAAGCCTGTATTGCCCCTACTTGGCCTTGTTAAGGAATGTGAAGTCTGAATTACTTGAAAGATTCGGTCGTTCAGTGACTGATCCCACAAGTTGCTTTCTTTTGCTTAGAATAAAAAGTAGCTTTTGTTTTGCAATAAATTCAGTATCCAGATGTCATGACAGAAAGATGTTTCCTGTGATTAGTGTGATAGCTTTTCTGACTTGTCTTTATGAAAAGCACGTGGCCGTGGCTGCCTTATAATTTACTACTGTTCTATTAGTTTAATCTGACTATTCTTCCAGCAATCATTCCTATCAAAAACAGGGATTTGTGGTCCAAACCAGCCAGCCAAAAACCAAAACCAGATTGTAAACACCCAAACAGAAGCATTAATGAGCGAAAGCATCCTGCATGTGCACACAGGCTCGCCGTGTCAGCTCTCCCACCAGCCCTGCAGTTGGAGGGTGAGGTCCTGGTGGTGCTGGGAGGGGTCCTGTGGCTCCATCACCCCCAGATCTCGGGGCAGCAGCATGGCTCAGCTCCACCTCGACCCTCCAGCCTGGCCAAGCGGCAGCATGGAGCAAAGCAGCTGCTGGGAGAGGTTTGAAATCCTCTCTTGCTGCAGGAGTTTCACGTGGGATGCCATGCCATGCAGCACTGATTGCAGATGTTCACGGACACTTAACATTAGCTGCAGGAAGGAGGCACTGATCTCTGAGCCTTGAGGCAGGAGGCTCATCGTGGAGGGCTCCCTGCGTGGCCCAGCCGTTCCCGGCTGCTGGCTAATAGCAAGAAATGCACTGCAGGCAGCGCCCGCCCTGCCGGCTTAGATCGCGGTGTCGGCAGAGCCCCTGATTTACTGTCAGTAATACATAAAGGCTCTGCTGAAGAAGTGGTTAGGGAGGGAGTGCTGCCTTCGAGGGACGAGCCAGGGGAAGGAGCCCTGCTGTCGGGTTAACTAAACGCCTCTCCTGGCAACCCCTGCTCTCCAGGCTGGGTGGTTTTCTGATATTTCCAGATGGGGATTCTGAAGATTTATCACACTTATTATTTTTAATATTGCATGGACACATGAGATGAGACCAGGCTGCATATTTCCCTTCCCACACCCTGTGTGCAGTCACTGAATTATCTTAATTTCTTGCACCAGTGTGCATGGGCTGGAGCAGGTTTCTGCCACCCACGGAGTCGATGGCACAGTTCCCAAGCTCTGGTGACTGAAGCGGTCACACTCCAGCTGGGCACAGCAAAGTGCCTTTTCTCCTGTGTGTTCTTAGTGTAACGCAGCACAAAGTCGTGGGTACATGAATCCACCCAAACCCCAGGCTCTCAGGTGAAGCCTCTTTGTCCCCATCCATCCTTCCCGGCTCCAGCAGAGCTTTCTCTTCCCCAAAGCGCCTGACTGATGTCCTTGGATGCTCTTTGTCCTCTGGCAGTTCCTGCAGACTGCAGGTTTCTTGAAGATGGCAGTTTCGTTCTGTCTCTGGTTTTCACTCCTAGTCTGTTTAGTGTTTGCAGAAAACCCAGAGACAAAAGGCCTTAGCCAAATCCCAAACAAGATCAGATGTGAGAAAAACACTGGTTTCAAGCTGCAGTGCTGACCCCCGGAGTTTCACTTGTGCCCTCACTGATACACGCTTCTGACTTTGAAGTTTGTCTACATGCTGGCTCTGAACTGATTGCTTTTTTCTTGTGAGTCTCTAACAGGCTCTTGCTTTCCCTGCAAAAAGGTCATCCTGACCAAAATTCCCTTCTTTCTCACTTGTTAAGAAGGGAAGAAGAGCCCACCCTGACATACCACAAAGCTCCCCTGCCTCCCTGTGTGTGCACCTGGGTGATTCATTTTACAAACCCTTTTCTCATGCTCTGTTTGTGTGTCTGTGAGGACATTCAGGATGTTTTATATCAGAACAAGGCTCGTGCAGCACTTGTGCATCATTGAAATAGGTGTTGGCATCTCATGGCTGGCAGCAGGTAAGGGCTGGATGGAGGGGGAACATCTCTTCTGCAGAAGGACATCTCTGCTTCCCTCTTCATCCTCAGGGTCCTGTGCTGAGCAGTGTCCCTGGTGTACCTGGGCCCTTGGAGCCTGAGCCACCATCTCGAGGAACGTTAGAATTTAATAGAAATAAATTGAGTAAATGAAGAGTGTTTCACGGGCAATTGAAAGGTCAGCACGGTTCACACCATATCATTTGCTGTTCTTCAAGCATCCTTTTCTGGCTGCTTGTTAGTCCCCAGGCAGACAAGCCACAAGTGCAGTAGTTGTCTCCCTCCTGTCCCCCCCCCGCCTCCAGCCAGCACCCCAGGGCCCAGGATTGTCGCTGCTGTAACCGGCTCTATGCTCTTTTCTGTAGATATTAATTTTTTGTTTATAGAAAAATCCATAAGGTTTGAGTTATCAAAAGCTCTGCACACTAGTGGGAAAGACACAAAATCAATGCTGAAATATTGCCTTATTTAATGGCTGCTGTAAATAGCTCTGTTAGGATTCTTTAGTAGAGGTAAACTATGAAAGCACAGAGAGGTGGGTTGAACGTGGTGGTTTGCAGCCTGCACCCCAGCAAGCCCATCCCGCTCCCCTGCCCTGCTGGGCACTAGCTGAAGGAGGTTTGGGATGGTGGGTTTGTCATTGGGAAGAGGAGCAGGGGCTGGTTTGAAAGGCATTCCCAGTGCTCAGCTGTCTTTATTAGTACTCCTGGCTGCTGGGAATCCTGCTCCGTGCTGCGGGAATGGGCTTGGGTGTGTTGGCTGCGTCTCATCGTTGCTCTGGACCCCGTGGGAGCAGAGGGCACTGAGCAGGGCACTGGCTCCCTGCAGATGCTCCTCAGGGTTTCACACTTTCTGCTTTTTTAAGGCATGTTTTCAGAAATATCATGAGGTTTAGAAATGAGGCTTTATAGAGGTTTTAAATACCTGTTGGTTTTGATGTTTTATTTATTTCTGTGTCATTGGACGGAGCTATTTCCAGCAGAAGCTCTTTCTAGAGGATATTTGGGTTCTTGGTCTCTAATGCTGTCTCTAATTCACCCCAACTGCCTGGGATGCCAACCAAGACTGGCTTACTGGGTCTGTGCTGGTATGAGTGAGCTGGATGCACAGGGATGTGGCTGTCACTGACACAGGGTGGGTGTGGGGGGGAGGTTCACTCGGCAGGGCTGAGTCAACCTCATCCCCATCACAGCTCTCCATGAGCTGCTGGGTCTCCCACAGCTCTAACGGGCACTAGAGCTATCCAGACAGAGGTCTCAGGGTTTCTGTTGGTAACTGGTGAGGGCTGGTGCTGCTGGATTTGTTCCTGTGAGGACTCATCACCCTTCTCCCTGACCTGTGGTGATGCAGCTGCTGGCAGCTCCAGGGAAGGTGTTCATCCATCCCTGCTGGACTCCACGTGTGTCCTTCCCCCCTGCAGACTGTTTCTTGGGGCAGCAGTTAGCCAGTGAAAACCTTTTCTGTTTATTATGGTTTTAATATTCATGACACATGCAAATTAGAAAACAGGTAATTGTCCCAATTAACACCAAATAGGTTTTTCTCACGCATCTTGAGTAATTTGATGCTTCTGCTTATCTCATAAAAAGTTTCCTAGTGGAACTGCCTCAGACTCGGTGTTGGTACCAGAGCCTGCTGAGCTGCTGTAATTAAGCTGTGATTAGGCAGCTACGAGTACATGGCTCTGAGCACAACACTGCACTCGCAGGGCAGCTGCAGACAATAAAGCCATCGGATCAGGAGCACCGAAGGTCCCTCCGTGGTGGTGAGATAAAGCCTCCGCTGTGACTGGCAGGTCACTCGCAGGGTTTCGGTTAAGATGTGCTGGACTGAGGCTGTTCCTGCTGGAGACACTTGGTGTGACTGTGGTCCTGCTGCGTGGGGACTCGCTGGGATGGTGCCATGGACCTCCCCTGCGTGGTGCCGTGGGGAGTCGTGTCTGTGCTCAGCTCTTCTGGCAGAGCAGTTAGCTCCATGTAGTGATGATGCCTTTCCATTGGGGTGAGTGGCTGTGAGCTTGGCTCCACCAGCAGCAGGGTTCAGATGGAGCCTGGGGGGGACAGCACCCCAGGGAGACAGCACCAGGTTATGCAGCGAGTCCTGTCTCTGATAGGTCTGTGGGTACATCCCAGTGCTGGGAGCATGAGGGCTCAGTGGGCTGCCCACAGCTGGTTTCCATCGTCAGATGTCTGGTAAGGTCACTTCCATGGAGAGCTTGGCCCCCCTCCCACCCTTTGCACCAGAGAGCAGTGGGAGAGCGGCAGTCAGTTCCTCCACTCCCCTGGCCCCGTGTTTGGGGCTCCAGTGGTCTGTGGTGGGGTGTCCAACAGGCCAGATCTCTGTTCTGGGTGGAAAGGGGGGGAGCATCTCCCAGGTTTGAAACCAAGGGGCGGGAGATTGTGTCACTCAGCCAGAGACATGATGTGTCTTGTGGCCCCTGGGCCAAACCGCAGCTGTTTGTAGTGTCAGGGAACAGCTCTCAAACAAATTACAGCTGATACTCCATCACACACATTATGTGGCTAAAGAATGAACTGGAGGGAGTCAGGACAATTCAGTGAAGAAAGCAAGCTGTCAGTTCCTGCATAAATGACTCATTCTTCACTCAGCTTTGGCTGTTCAGTGCTCTTGCCCCGGCTCCTGAACAACAGTGAGCTCGTTTCCAACCCTGCCACATTTCCATTTCTCTGCTGTGACCTGATGTGACAGATGAAATGTTCATAAACATGCTTATCTTTGGAATGAGAAGTTCTGTCAAGTCTGATTCTGTGAACTGCTTGCAGAAAATTCCTATCAACTGCTAATTTCATCCCCTTACATCTCAAATATCATTTGTGAGCTTTCTAACACAATGTTACTTCAGTTTAAAGCACTTCACGAAAAACAGTGTAGGGTTATTTGGCACAAGAGGCAGTTGTCTAAAGCACTGTCAGAACAAGCACTTTCTTTTTAGCAGCCTCTTTCCCCCCTATTACCTCTCCAGGCTCGTAACTGACTGGAGAAACAACATGGACATCCCAGAGCTCGGTGGGAGCTCTCAGGTTGCCTCTGGATGTAGATTCATGGCTCTGCTCAGGCAGATTCTCCTTCCACGGGTCAGAGCTTGAAATCCATGGATGGAGGGAGCCAAGGACTGATTCCCTGTGTGCCAGCCCCAGGGAGAGCTGCAGTTGGATGTAGGGAACCGTGATGGAAAACGTTTGCCCCATGCTGGGAGGAATGCCTGCCTGCCTGCCTGCCTGCCTTTCGGTGGCAGGTATGTACCAAGCCAAGTGCCTGCTCTTCAGCTGAAGCAGTTTTTGAAGGGGTTGGGGAGTGTCATGGATTTTTCAGTCTGACATGATGTCATGGATGTGAATGAGGAAGCAAATGGGGAAATTTGGAACATCAGAAGATTGTGCAGAAGTGAAGAGCATGGGAAGAAGTGCAGCAGGGAGAGGGAATGGCAGAGCCTGTGCATGGGTGGAGGGGGAGAAGTAGAGAGGTGGAAGGGAAAGTAACACAGAGATTTATGCAAGATCAGAACTGAACAGAGTATCCAAGTAAAGATGATCCCAAACAAAATTCAGGGAAAGGAAAGGATTCAGAAGGGGGTCTGCAGTCTGTGACGTGCAGGCACAAGGGGTGTGTGCAGCCCCTGAAAATCAGTGAAAATACCTGTAAACAACTGAATCCAGTGTGGCAGGAGGAAACTTCACCCAGAGGGTTGGGAATGCACCCCACCACTGTCAGTGCAACAGCACCCAGCCGCTGTCCCAGTGTTGGGATAACCACGGAGAGCACCAGCACGCCTTGGCTTCCCTTTGGCCGTGCTCAGGCTGGGAGGGGACATGCAGCACGGGTGGAAAACTTCCCTTTCATTGATTTCTCCATGTGTTTTGTGTGTGTGCTTTGTCCCTTCGCAGCAGTGCGTGGGTGCTGTGGGAAGGGCGTTGCAGACCGTGGCACAGCTCGCTGGTAAACACGGTTTGACAGTCACTTGCAGTGAGGCTTTGCAGTAACTCTCACATGTCATTCCTTTGTGCACTGCCAATCCAGCTGAATCCTGCTGCTCCTCTTTGTCCCTCTGATATTCCAGCCCAACCCTGCCCCCCCACAGGAATGTGCAGAGAAGTATTTTTTCCAATTTAAAGCTGAGCAGTTTTTATTTGTAGCTGTAAGTGGGTCCATTAGTGGCGGTCAGAGGAAGGCTGGAGAACATTTGGCAGATAATTGGGCCTGGGCCCATCAGAAGGTCTTGGTGTGGAGCTTGCAGCACTGTGTGCTGGTAAAACATGTGTGTAAATAGCTCTGCAGCTGAGGTTTCATTAGAACTGCCCATCACCACAGTCCTCTTAAAGCTTGAAATACACCAGGGGCTCCTCTGTGTCTGTCCAGAGTAGCAAGCTCCCACTTAGCCAGCCCGATGGAAAGGGGGTTGTCTCCTTTAGATGTTCCTGCTGTAGGCGTGACTCAAGACTCCTTCTTGGAACGTGTTGAGCTCTAAAAGCCTCACTCTTCACAGCATCTCATTAGTCTTGGAAGAGGTGAGGCTGGGGATGGCATCCAGCTGTGTCCCTTGGCTGAGTATATAATTTACCAGCCACATCTGGAAAGGGGGAGATGTGTAATTGGATGCAAATGGTCATCTGTCACGGTGAAAAGTGTTTTTTGCGGTAGGATTTTCTTTGAGAACCAGAGTATACCCTGGGATAAGAGGAGATAATTCCAGTGTTTGTGGGACTGAGTGTCAGATAGGTATAATCTCACACTCGTTCTGCAATAAAACTCTGCCCATTTTTCGCCTCATACACCCACTCAGCTTTCCTGGGGCACCTCAGCAGTGTCTCCTGCCTGACCCTGGTTTCCCCAAGCCTTGGGCAGCTGTGCCCATGCCCAGCCCCACTGCTCACCCTGTTGTGCCCAGCTCACGCCTGCTCTTGGCTCGGGATGCTTCTGCATCTTGGCATTTGGCCTGATGCTTGCTACAGCTCAGGGCTTCTAGAAACTGCCTGCTCTGTGTGCAGGTGTCTGCCAGAGCATCACAACCACCTTCAAACAGGAAAATGACCCTCTTAAAAACATGTAACAGTGAGAGAAGGTCCAAACCAGTGAATTGAAACCCTTCTGTGTCTCCTGCATAGGGCAGAGGGAGTTCCTTTTCATGGGTCTCCATCCCCAGTCTGTCACTGGGGGGATTCCCAGACTGTCCTTTGTCTTCTGGAAGGCATCAGCCACCCTGCTGGGTTGTTTTGCTCCTGCTGTCTGTGCTCCTGCCTCTCCACAACGTGTGGGAGCGTGTACAGAGCAGCCAGGATCTCACTGCGTGTCCGTCGCCGAGCACTGGCCATGGTCTCATTCCGTGCTGTGGGGAGAGGTGGTCCTACACCCCTGCCAGGGTATCAGTAGGGTATCAGTAGGGTATCAGCACTTGAGATCACGGGGGAGGACTCATTCTCTGCGTGCTGAGATGTGCCTGGTGCAGCACAGGTCGGATAGCAGCCGAGTGGGGAGTTTTCAGCCGTGCAGATTTGTTTTGCCCATCGTCATCTGTTCCTTCCGTGTGCCACTTAAACTGCCTGTTGTTATGCAAATCCCATAATGTATTTATGAGTGCTCTCCAGAGATTTCAAATGGCATCTAATCTGGTTAGCAGATCCATTCTGCAAGAGACCTGTGTAACATGCAGCTGAAGATGAGCTATTGGTATTTTATGCATTTGACTAGACACAGAAGCTGTTTTATCCCACTCACTGAGCGTTTCAGTGCTCTTACTGACCTGAAACCCATGTAACTGCCAGGAAGAGGAATAAACACACAAATAAATGTGAAGGAGCATAAACAAGGTGTTTACAGCTCCTGACAGATTCTGCATCAGAGTTACTGCAAACAGGGAACTTGCTTGTTCTTGGAGTTAACCAGGGCTGGGCTGAGTCTGTGCCAGGATGAGAAACTCGTGCAACAGCCGCTGGTGACGCTGTGGCTGGCAGAGCTCTCCCTGTCCTGAGAAACCCGTCCTCATGGCCAGAGCTCTCTGGAGCCCAGCCAGCAGCACAGACCCCTCCTTCCCTTTCCACCAAGATTTAGTTGGGGGCCTGTTTGATTTGCAAACAGTGAGTTTTTCCCAGTTCTGAGCTCTATGATTGACGAGAGCTCCGTGCAAACTGCTCCAAACCCATCCCAGTGCTTCCCCTGAAGTCTGTTCAGCCCTGCCCTGGGCACAGTGATGCCCAGGGCACCTCCAGGAGTACCCAGGCTCCCTGACCAGCCAGTGTCAGCCCAGTGTGCCCAGGCCTCGGCCTGCTCCCGTGTCCTCAGGTCTGTCTGCTGCCTTCTCCTTAGAAGGGATGTGCAGTAGGAAACTGGTGCATTTTTATTCTGTGTTTAATACAATTATTTTCTTGGAATTAAATCTTCCTACTTTACTGGCTGAATGGAGAAGCAGTGTGTGTCCTCTCGGAGTGCTCCACTGCAGAAGCTGATTTCTAGCCAAAATGAAAAATGACAGCACAGACCTTTTGATCAAATGGCACATATAGTTTCTGTTAGTTCATACAAATGCTTCTGGGTTGTTTTTTTATTAATACTGCATTATAATTAGATTAGGGAAATTAACTCAAAAGTATCTTATTGAAATAAAAAATGTTAATTTAAAAAGTCTCTATGTTTTGACTCTAAAAATAAATTTAAAAGGCAAATGTCTCCAACAAAGCAGTACAAGTGTTTGAATAATTTTGATATACATGAAACACTATCAAATTAATCTTTCAGTTGAAGCCAATGAATATCATAAAATTCATAATGGTAATTTCCCCTCGGTCATGGTAAAGCATGGTCATAGTACATTCTGGAAAAACAGAGTTTGGTGTAATTCTGGTCTCCTGATTGTGTCTCACTCCAGGCCGGCTCCTCTGCGTGCGATGGCTGTGCAGGCACAGGGTGAGCCTTGAAGGGTGCCCCCCACCTACCCACAAGGTCCCCTTCTCCCCTCTCCTCCCCTTCTCCCCTCTCCTCCCCTTGCCCTCCCTCCACTTTAATGGTCCTTGTCAGATGACAGATTTCAGGGGAGCATTAGTAATTAGGAACTCCACTCTCATCAAGGAAAATAATTAGTGGGAATGCATGCAGTTTACAGAAGTAGTTCAATTAAAAAGAATAACAAGCTTTTTACAGCAACAAAGGAAAGACTAAGTAGACCTCAGTGAGTAAATAAAGTTGTAATCAGTGTGATGGTTTTAAATCCCAGGAAGGCGTGGGTTGGATTGATATTCCAGAAGTCTCACGATGTGTCCCATGGGACCACGAAAGAAATCAGTCAGTGTTTTAGGCAGCATATAAAGCCTCATTCATTGTGAACAATGAGGAAATAGTAAAAACCTGACAAATCTTATTTTGCTATAAATTTGTTTGGAAACACAGATTTTGACTGGATTCTGGTGTTCTCGAGGCTCACACAGTGTCTCTCTGTGTTGCCTGGCTAAAACGAAGTTCAAGAAAGGTTTGGAAATGGACTGGGTGGCATTTTAACCACCATCCTCACGGGCCTCCTGCATCTGAGGGCAGCTGGCAGGCAACTTCGATGAGGGGGGTGGCTTTATTGCAGGTAAGGCTGAGCACTGTGTGTTTAAGGCAGGAAAAGAGCTGCACAAAATGGTTGGGTCCCTGTGAGGGTGACAGATCACTGGAAGCGGCTGCCCAGAGGGGTTGTGGAGTCTCCGTCTCTGGAGACGTTCATAGACACATCTGGACACGTTCCTGTGTGATCTAATCTAGGTGATCCTGCTCAGGCAGGGGGTTGGACTGGATGGTCTTTCAGGGTCCCTTCCGACTCCTGACGCTCTGTGATTCTGTGTAATTAGAAGTGTGGTTGGATAAAGAGAGTCCTGAATTGGTGCTGACAGAGACACTGAGGTCTGGTGGGTAGGTGGCTGCATGAGCAGAGTGCTGATAGATGCAGAAGTGATGGGCACATGTCCCGGGGCTTATGAGTGACCCCAGTCCTCTGGTCAAGCAAAGGTCAGTGAAACCTGGTAAAAACTCAGACTTGTAATTCTAGAACTTGCTCGTGTTGCCTGGACAGGACACAGCTCCTGAGGGGGTCCCAGCTCCTCCCCCGCTGGTTACCAGTACACGGCACCCACCAAAACCCAGCTTCAGAGCCAGCCAGCTGGTACAAGGACACCTCAGCCCACCCCAGGTCCTGCACTGGAGCATCTCCCCCCGGCTGGTGCTGCAGCCGGCTCACACTCACCCAGTGCCCTGAGCACGCAGCGAACCCTCGTGCCTCACAGCAGAGAGCAGAGGCTGCTGGGGGGGGCAGAGGAGAGACAGGCTGTAGCTGACCCCCACCAAATACTGCAGCAGCTTGGGAGGGAATGTCACTTGGTAGTAATTCAGATTTTGGATCATTCATGCCCTCCCCCTGTATTCTGAATGATTTTTCAAATTTAAGCCTCCTGCTGATGTGAACCTTCCCTGTGAACTCTGCAGTCTTGTATCACAATGAGAGGGGGAGCATGAAAATAACCCATAAACCCCCTGGAATGTCGGGGAGTACCTGCAGCATGAGTGAGCAGTCAGAGGGAACAGGGGGGTTCCAGTAGTTCAGGCTCCAGCAGACCCCTCTGAGCGGAGGAAACGCTGCCTCAGACCCTCCCCGTGCTGCTCGGGGACACTGGAGAGGGATCAGGGTTTGCATTAAGTTCTCCAAAGTTTTGATAACCTTATTTCCCCCGAGGGAGTGTTCAGGCAGGATAATGTATAGCCCATTGTTGTATGCTCCAAACCCCATTTGTGGGAGATCAGTATTTTATTGCCAGACCAGCGTTTAAAAATTGCTCTCTATTTCCTTAGCTGGGAATTTACAGCCCCCGGAGTGGAAAGAAAAGGTTTTTTTGATAAAACACAGGCTTGATTTTTATTTATTAGTTCTGATGGGAATCTGTACCCCACGGATTCATCCTGCTAGTTACAAAAAGTAGTTCCTGAAGATGCCAGGCTCTTTCCTGGAGGGAAGAGTAACTTTCCCTGCGGCTGAAGTGCCGGCGTGTGGCCGGTCCCCCCGGCCCAGGGGCTCTGCTGGAGCCGCAGTCACAGGTCTTCAGAAACACCCGGGGGTCTGAGTGCCCGGCCACCGGCATCGCGGGACAGGCAGTCCCTAAGTGCTCAGCTCTCATAAAAACAAACCTCTTTGAGGTGTTCCGAGTTTCTTTACCCCTCTCCTTGTGCCCTCCCCCAGCAGTCGCTGGGGCCAGCCGTGTGTTACGCTCTGTACCTCCCTCTGGGCTGCCTTTGATCGACCACACAGCGCCTGCAGATCCCTGCTGCACCTCTTGCTCGTTCCTGCCATCCAGGGAGCCCCGTCAGGGCTGGCTGTTTGTGGGGAAGCAGCTGGATGATGTGCCCCAGCAGCTGGAATTGCCTCCTCCTCCTCCTCACGGCCCGACCGCTGCCTGTGCTCTGGCCGTGCTGCTGCCCGGCCGTGCCCTTGCAGCTGGACTGCCGGCTGCTTTCCCTGGCGCCGCCAGAGCTCTGCATCCCGCACTGGTGGCGCTGGGATGCCGGGTGTGTGAGCAGATGGGGTCCTGCTGGGCTGACCCAGCACACACTGGGGTGCAGGGTGCCGGCTGTGGGTCAGGGTCGTGCTGTGAGCTCCCCATAGATGTAGACCGACTCCACCTTCCATCTTGAGGAGGTGCATCCCCTTGCCCAGGGGGGTTTCCACTCTCTGGGCCACACTGTTGTTCCTGCTCTCCTGAAGGCCTGAGGCTTTGGTGCAGGTCACAGGGGTTACTCTTGGGGTAGTGGTTTGGGCTGTGTGTCACTCGAAGACAGCTGTGGCCCTTTAAATGCACAGGTTCCTTTGCTGACACGTTAACAGATAAACTTACTAATTGCTAATTGCTGCTAATTAATCCTGAGTGTGATTTATCATGTTCATGAGCAGATGAAGTGTAACTTTCTTCCCCCTCTTGACAACTTGAGAACATTTAAAGCCTTTTATGTGGCCTGTTACACTGTCACGTTTCAGACCCCAGTTCCTGAAATAGTACTGGGCTCCTCTCCCCATGGTGTTCCCTGACTGTACAGTGGGTTTTTTCCTAGTCTTACTCCATATATTTTCACATCATATGGCAACTTGATTCCATTTTAATTTCCATTTTTTCTCTGAGCTCTTGCAGACTCAGTCCCCATCAGGCCGGTCCCCACGGTCTCTGCCCACCCGGGGTGATATTTCCCTGCCTGTGCTCACTCGTGTGGGTTCCCTGGTACCTTTCTGATGAGTGTGAAGCTGCTGCCTCAACCTGCTCTGCTGCAGGGATGAACATCACCCACATGGCACTGTGGGAGCTCCCTGAGAGTACCCTCATGCTGAGAACCGTGTCAGTGCCCCCGCAGACCCCAGCCCCGAAACGTTAGCCAGCACTCGTAGGCTCTGCTGGTCGTTCCTGTTAATTGTACAGCTCTGCCTGGAGGTGTCTCTGCTTGTCTTCACAGCTAATTTCAAGCAGAGTATCTTTTACACTCTGAAAAGTCTGGAGAAAATGAAGCTAAGCAGAGTTCTGTGCCTGCCTGTGCTCACCTGTGGCTGAGGCTGGAAATCCCTCTGAGACAGGCGGCAGCATCGACGGTGCAGATGGATTTCTGGAGCTCCTGCAGCAAAGCTGAGCTCTGAGGGTTTCTTGTTGTTAGCAAATAGAGGGGTTGCACGTTATTTTCTTTAGCATTTTATGGCCTTAACTTGGTGCCCGCTTGAGAGGAAAAAACCCACTTTTAAGAAGTGTTTGAGTGCAGCCCTTCTCCCCTGAAAGCTCTGTTCCTCTGAGCCAACCATGGCACTGCAGCACGGCCTCTGCAGGTGGACTTGTTGCTTCTTGATAGCAGCGCTGGATAAATGCATCTTCCCTTCCCTCCAGGGTAATGACAGTTCAAAAATGCCCTGTCCTGCCTCTGCTACCTTCGTTTGGCAGATTTTTTGGTAGTTTATATAATTTGGCAGTGATCCTCTGTCTAAACCATGTCCAACATTTCATGTAATAAACTTAATGGACTTTTCCATCTTTGAACAGCTGAATTCTTTCAGAGCAGCTGCTCTGGGTTATTGATGGCCTAATTAGAGTGCTGCCTTAGGCTGCCACCAGCCCAGGAAAGACTTTTTTACATATTCCAGTGTACAGAGCAAAGTGTTTGCAAATGACTTTGCTTAAAGGAAGGGAGCACTGATGGTTTGGATCCATAGGGTCTGTGGGGAACAAGAGCCATGGAGGCAGCTGGATGACAAGGTCTGAATTTTGCAAGGGGTGTGTGCTGGGAGCCTGGCAGGAACACCACCTGCTGTGGGGCTTCATGCAAGATTTAATAGAATCACAGAACCCCTTGGGTTGGGAGAGACCTTTGAGCTCATGGAGTCCAAGCCTGACCCTGCCCAGGCCACCTCTAGCCCATGTCCTTCAGCACCTCATCTCTTGGCCTTTCCAACCCCTCCAGGGATGGGGACTCCAGCACTGCCCTGGGCAGCCTGTTCCAGCCCTTGACAACCCTTTCAGGAAAGAAACACTCCTGGCTTGTGTTCAGCTGGCTGCCAACCAACCCCCCAGGTCCTTCTCCTCCAGGAGCTCTCCAGCCACTCTGCCCCAGCCTGTGGCGCTGCTGGGGGTTATTGTGACCAAAGGGCAGGACCCACCTTTGGCCTTGTTGACCCCCAGAAGGTTCAGGTGGCCTCTGCCCATCGTTCCATCCTGTCCAGGTCCCTCTGCAGAGCCTCCCTGCTCTCCAGCAGATCCACACTCCCACACAATTTGGTGTTGTCCACAAACATACTGAGGGTGCACTCGATCCCCTCATCCAAATCATTAATGAAGATGTGTCTCTTTTTTGGGGTGGGCATATGCCCAGTGTGCCCATTGCCAGCCTGGGGACTGTGTGGCGAAGCTGAGCTGTCAGTCCGTAGGTGCCTGCAGCCCTGGCAAGGAAAGGGGCATTTCTGTCTTGAGAAAGCCTAAACAGCTTTAGATTGTTTTTAAATTTTCATTGGAGGTTTTGTAATGAAAATAATTCTCCCTCCCCAGCGCGTGAAAAACAATAACAGTGCCCTTTCCACCCAGCTCCGCTGTTTACTTCATCAATCATCCTTGCTTGGGAGCTCATTGCAAAGAAGTGCCATGGCAGCTTTCTTGGGGCTGAAAATTGAAATTTCAGTACTTGTACTTGCATACAGGAGTAACCTGGCATGTATCCACTGGTGAGGTCGTCCAGACTTGCCTCCTCAGACCTCCATTCAGAGGGGAATAAGGTTTCAAACTTTACTTTCTGGGACCATTCTGCAGCATCCACCTAAATTGAATTGTGGTAGAAAACCTCCAGGATTATAAAGCTGTTTACCAGACCTTTCTAGCAATCAGCATCCACTGGGGAAAAAAAAAAAAAAAGGCCTAAAACAAAGAACAAAGTCAAGTGGTTTCCAAATCTTGTGTTTATTGGTTGTGGTCATATAAAGGTTCTTTAGGCCCAGGTTGGAGCACACAGACCTCACCTCACTGGCTTGTCCTCTGCAGATGAGGTTACAGGAGACAACAGGGGCAGAAAGAGCCTCCCTCAGCCTGGAAGAACCAGGTCCTGGAGGAGCTGTTTGGAGCATAGTCTTAAAGGTAATCCCAGGTCTGTAAGCAGATGCCAGAGGGCTGCTCTTTCCAAACTGCCCTTAAAGCCATCGCAGCCGTGGCCACACGCCTCCGCGGAGAGATTCGGCCATCGGAATCTCAGGTGGGTTTGTCTGTGTCCTTTTCATTTGCCTGGGTAATCCAATTTGTTGGAATTAGGGGTTTGTCTGGATAATAAAGTTTTCTAACCCTCTGGACAGGCGAGGCTGTGGTGGGTACCGATGTAGGGAGTGCTGTATTGACTGGAACCGGCCCTGGGCAGCATCAGTTGGCCGCTCCTGATGGATTCTGCCAGCCGCCTGCCAGGGGCACAGTCCACGCTGTCAGACGCCATCTCGGTCAGCTAGAAATGTTCCTCAGCCTTTGCTGGGCATCTCTGGCACGGGGGGAGCCCCACAGCACTGGTGGGCACTGGGGCACGGGGCACCCTGGATCCTGTTACACCAGGGTAAGCCAAGTGTCATCAGCCTGTCACAGCCCTGTGGGTTCCAGTGTTCAGCCAGTGACCACCCTGCTCAGCTAACTGCCTCTTCTCTGGTGTTCTCTGGTGATGTTCCTTGGGAGACCTCCCCTGGAGTACTGTGGCCAGTGCTGGAACCCCCAACATGAGAAGGACATGGAGCAGTTGGAGAGGGTCCAGAGGAGGCCACAAAGATGATAAAGGGGCTGGAGCACCTTTCCTACGAGGACAGGCTGAGAGAGTTGGGGCTGTTGAGCCTGGAGAAGAGGAGGCTCCGGGGAGACCTTCTAGCGCTCTGCCAGGACCTCAAGGGGGCCTACAAGAAAGATGGGGAGAGGCTGTTCAGTAGGGCCTGTTGTGACAGGACAAGGGGTGATGGGTTTAAAATAGAGGGAGGGAGATTTAGGTTGGATATTAGGAAAAAGTTCTTTGCTGTGAGAGTTGTGGAGCACTGGAACAGGTTGCCCAGGGAGGTGGTGGATGCCCCTGGATCCCTGGAGACGTTCAAGGCCAGGTTGGATGAGGCCCTGAGCAAGCTGATCTAGTTGGGGGTGTCCCTGCTTCTTGCAGGGGGGTTGGACTGGATGACCTCTGGGAGTCCCTTCCAACTCCAGCCATTCCATGATTCTATCACTCTATGATTACTGGGGTCAGGTGCTGTTGGACATGTGGTGATGGAGACAAGGGCACCTGTAATGGCTGGCAAAGCCCCCAAAGGCTGTTTCCCACCTGGCTCTTCAGGCTGAGGCTGGGGAGGCAGATCACAAGTGGTGGCTGAAGTCTGTATGAGTGTGGATGACACAGCTAAGCTGTGTCTTACCTCAGCCAAATCCCACCCTGTGAACTGCTGTGATGTAGATAATTTGTGTTCTGGTGTAGCTCTGTGTGGGGAGAACATGCAGCAGCTGCACTCAACTTCCCCTTTGGGGTCTGATTATGTTCCAGTGCATCAAGAAGACCAACATTCATCCCAGAAGACAAACTGTTTCAACTGCATCACCCATCATAGCTGTGTGATCTGCAGGGTACGCTGGGACGAGCGGTGTAGTGACACGGTGCTGTTAACACCCAGGTACTCACGTGTCTGTAACGCTTCTGTGAACTCAGGGAGTCTTCCTGCACCCTGCTCTGTCCCTGTCTGAGCAGACAGCAGTGACAAAGCCATTAGCTTGGAGCAGATTCGTTAATGTGGCATAAGCAGCTAAAGAAGATGTATTTATGCTCCTTCATTTGCAATTGATAATCTCAAGAGTGAGAGGCTGGTAATAAATTTTCTCACTGGGGCTTCTGTCCCTCTCTGCCCACGCTGCAGAAGGGAATAGACAGTTTGCTGCAGTTTCATTATCTCATGTAAATGAGATAATGAAACTGCAGCAAAATAGTAAAATTGCAAAGCAACTTTGTTTTAATAATGACAGATGCTTCTTAAACACTTCAGTTATATTTCTCAGAGCAGTTTTAGTCAGGGCACAGAAAGGGAGAGCAGTACTACTGAAATACTTGGAGTAAAACCCATTCCCTTTCCACAACTTGAAGTCATCTTCAGACCAAACTTCTCCTCCTTTGCTCGAGTGCTTTTCTGGCTGAGGAGCTGCCTGCTTTGCTCTGGGTCCTGGGAGGACTGGGGAGTGTTCACAGCCTGGCGGAGTGACGTGGGCTGTGGGCAGTCACTGGCTGGGGGACTGCACCGATTCCAGAGCAGGAGGCTGGGAGCCCAGGGGTACCCCCGTGGGCTGGTTCCCTTCTGCCCCTTGCACCCAGGAGTGCTGGGGCTGCCTCTGACTCCGGGCGAACGGGGCAGATCTCCGTGTTGGTGGTACCTGCAGTGGAAGCAGCAGCCTCAGCTTCCCTGGGCAGAGTTCACTGTCAAAGTGTGGCAGACACTTTGGTATGAAGGGCAGGGAATGGTGCTTCCAAGAAAGCACAGGGAGAAAGATAAACACATTAATGGGAAAAAAAAAAAGCTGTAATGAGAGTAAACAGCAAATGGAAAGAAATTCTGGGCAGCAGGGGAGGATGAGAATAAGTAGCGCTGAAGGGGAAAAAGCCCTGAAAGGATGGGATGGTTGTGCCTGAAAGCTTTTTGCAGCATGTTTTTGGTCTTTTTTTGTGATCATTTGTCTAACCCAGCACTCTGCCATGTGCCCCCTTTGTTCCTGCAGTGATCCCCTTTCCCTTCAGCTGGAGGTGATGCTCTGGTTCTGCCAGCTTCCCTTCATGCCCAGGCAGAGAATCCGCTCCAGACCTGGTCCTCCTTCCGCCAGTGCCGAGTATCTTTGGGGTTGAGAAGTATTAGTCACTTAGCTAATCCCCAAAACCTGTTTCAAGGCACGTTATATACAGAGCCCATATGCTACTTCAGCGCTGCCAGAGGAGCTCTTGTTTACTAAGCTCACGCTTCCAGCCGGTGTGCAGAGCGTACTTAAATAGCACCATTGATACTACTTAAAATAAAAGGTGTCAGCACCCCGTCTGACCTGGAAAATTGCTCAGCACTTTCAGCTCTGAGATGTTCCTGGGCACTAACACCTCCCTCTGAGCTGCTCCTGCTCACCCTGGTAGCAGGGCCTGATTCTGCTCCAGTCCAGACCCATTCTTGGCTCCGTGAAGACCATCGTGTGCCTCCCCCCCTCTCCTGGGTGTCTCGGGGAAGAGCAGCATTAGCAAAGTTGGTCTTAGGTTGGGGTGGGGTTTGTTTTAATATTTGTAATGGTTTTAGTGTTTGGAAATACAGAGGAAAGCTAAAGCTGTATGTCTGTGCCAGCATCCCAGACTTTTCTAGTTAAAAGCAAAACATTAAGATAAAACACTGGCCCCGTGGCTGGTTTGGTATTTCAGTCCGTGGCTGAAAATATCAGAGAGAGAAGTTCTACACCCTGTTCCCAGTCTGTTTCTCCCAGAGAGGGGTGACAGGTGTGGGGGGGGGTGTCTGTGGCTGCTTGCTGGCTTCCCCTGTGTACAAGTCACCTCAGTTTCCCATCTGCGAGCGGGAGGTGGCACGAGCCGCGCTGCCCCGCAGGCTCAGCGAGCGAGCTGGGGATGCCGAGGACGCCACTTGTGAAGGATCCTGAAAGGCTCTTGATGTGTGCAAGGCAATGGCTTTCTCAAGTGGGAAGTTATTTACTCTGTGTATTCACAGCTCGCTGTTTCCATGGCTGTTTTAGGCCTGCACATTAACGTACTTACCCGGCTGTGATGTGTAACGACTCCCTCTCGGTGTTGAACCCACCACGTAGCGCAGCAGAGAACCTGGATTTCCTGCTGCCCTCGTTCTCTCTGGGCCATCTCCAAACTGTCATTAAGGAAATCAAGTCTATTTTGCTTATGGAAACTTGCCTGAGTCCTTCCTGAGTGACAACGTCTTTGGTTTGAGATGGGGAGAGTTGGTGCTCGTGACTGCGGGGTGGGGACGTGCAAGGGAGGTGGCAGTGTCAGTGGTCTGTCCTTGCCTGCCAGCCGGCACAGGAGGCATCACAGCTCTCACACCCAGGGTCAGGAAAACCCCTGCTGGCAGATGGGCAGATACTGCTTTCCAACGGGCTTTTGATGGGATAAATACAGGTTAAAATTGTCCTTTCGGCTGAGCTGAAAACCAAGGAAGCCTAAAGGTGCCTGGCCGGGCAGGGAGGGGGAGACGGGGCAGGGATGTCTCTCTCGCCATCTCTTGATCATCTGCTTTTGCCCAGAGGGACTAATTGGTGCTCAAAGGGAACCGATCTCCTTTCTTATGAGTGAAATCTGTTGTCTGATTAATTATTCATTTGTAGCATGATTGGCAGCTCTGTGGTGGTGGGTGCACAGTCGGTAAAGGGTGCTCTGCTGACTGACAAGGTTAATTGCTGCCTCACGTTGCTGGTGATAACGATTTATGTTGACAATTCCCGGGGTTTCTCGCGCAGATGCAGGTTTGTCGCGCAGGGTCAGCCCTGTCCTGCCCTGTCCTGCCCGCAGCAGGCGGGAGCAGCCGGTCCCTTGCCATGTGGGACGGGATTTCTTTCCCAGGAGCAGGTCTCACATGCTCAGCAATGTGGAAGAAGCTTTGCAAAGGCATCGGTTGCTTTTACCTTTTTTCCCCCTTCTTCTTTTTTGACGTGTTCTCTGCATATTGATCAGGGTTCAGAATATAAAACCGAGACTTGTCTCTGCTCTGAAAGTCCCTCCTTGACGGGAGTGTCAAAGCTGTGGATGTCCAGGGGGCTCAGCTGAATAGAAATGAGAAGGATTTATGAGGGTGACCCTTAAAAATAATTAAAGGAGGGAAGAATTGTCTTTCAAATCTCAGCATCGAGGCAATGGCACCTCGTGGGGGTTAATTAATAAATGCACAACCACAGTGCTGACGTGCCAGGCTGCCACCCCAAACACATTTCCAGGCCAGTGCCCGTCTGTTGTGGTGAAGGAGAGGAGGGATTTAGAGAGTGAGAGTCTGCAGGGGCTGGTCTAGGGGTCCCCAAGACTGAGCTAGAAGTCCCTGCAGTGGGGCTTCTGTCCCCAGGGATCCCTGCAGCTGGGCAAGGGATACCCAGGGCTGAGCTAGGGGTCCCCAGGACTGGGCTAGGGGTCCTCGAGGCCGTGCTGCTGCTTTTAGAGATTTTTTTGCTGTAGCCCTGAAGAGCACAGCTCCGATCGCTGTCACTGCTCCCACGCTGGAAACCACAGGCCTTTTCTCCCTGCTTCAGTGTCATAAAGCAGAGTCATAAAGATTTCAGACTAATAAACATTGGCCTTTGGGGTGCTTCCTGTTTTTATCAGGCTAATAAGATTTTGGACTTACATCGAAAGGAAAAGCAGGTAAACAGAGCAGCTTTATGAACCCTGAAGCTGACTGGGGCCCTGTGGTGCTGTCGGAGGGGCCGGGGCACCTCTCTGTGGTGAAGAGCACCCGCAGCCTCCGGGCGGAGCGTGCGGGAGAGCCACTCCACGGTGGCTGCGCAAGGAGCTCCTGGGCTCGGTCATGTCTGATATCAAACTTCCTGGAGGCACATGAGGACAGGGAGAGTTCTGCTGTCTGAGCCTCCCTGTCCATCTTACCCTCTTCTGATGGGATCCAACCTTCTTCTCCAGGGGTTGTGGGCAGAAATCACCACTCCTCAAGGGGCACCGTCGTGACGTGATGAGCCGGGTTTGGTTGTGAACTGGGGTGTTTGATCACGGGATACCAGGAGGGATGGGGCTGTCATCAAACATTGGGTCTGGGTATAAGGTTTCAGCAAAGGAGGGAGTTGTTCAGCATCAACAGATGTACACTCCATTGTTTTCTAGAAATTATTTTTTATTTAAAATTTAAAACCATATTACTTCATACAGCAAACTGTGCACTTTGATATATCACAGTGTCTGAAAAAGGAAAATAATCAGAATTTTTTCTTTTTTCTTTTTTTTTTTTGAAATTTTATTTACATTGGCCTAGAATGATCAGCAAGTAACACAGTTACTATGAAACCAAAATTGTTACAAAATGTTTACAAAAAACTATATTCATAGAAATTCTGCATGTCCACAAAGGAAAATCCCCTGAATGTAACGGAGACCATTTTTCCTTTTATTTCCCACTCTTTTATGTTTGTTTTTTTTTTTTCTTTTTTTTTTCTTTTTTTTGAGAAACATGTCAAAGTAAGGTACAGACAGGAGAGGGCTTGTGACACCAATGCCTGGCCATCCCCAACACCCCCAGTGACACCCCCACTGAGCTGGGTGCTGGGCTCGGGGTCCCTGCGCAGTCTGTCTGCGCGTGGCTCAGGTTAGTGGGTGCTGGGTGCCAGGATCTGTGGGGTCCCTTTGCAGTGTCTGTCCCAGAGACCTCGCTCTGCAGAAGCACCCGCCGAGGAGGAAGCAGTGGTCAGCTGGAGCTGGTTCCCCTTGGCAAATTCCATCTTTTTGTGGATCTGTCACCTCGACATCGTGCCCACCGCACGCTGGTGTCAACTCCAAACAGAAAAGCGACCCCAGAGCAAGCCACCCGCTGTGCCCTGCTCTGTCTTCTAGAACTGGAAGGAAAAAGCAAGTGATAAAGGGACGGTGAACTGAGGTGACAAGAGTTTAGACACAGTTTCATAGCCCAAACCTGTTGTTTTCTTTATTTCCTCCTCACTTCCCAGTCCCTCTGCCCACCAAGCAAAGAAAGGAACTGGTTTAAACAGAGTTGGAAGCCGGGTGATTTCTAAGACGTGAGTTGCCAATAGTCACAAGCAGGTCCCAAGAGGCTCTGTCATCAGGTCTCTCCCTTCCCAAGGCTGCCAACAAAGTGCCAGGCTCGCTGCTGCTCCTCTGCAGTGGCTTATGGGCTCCCCAGGACGGAGGCAGGGGTGACACAGGGCAAAGGGGACAGCAGCGGAGGCTCCTGTCTCTGCTGAGCAGCGTGGCGACAGCACGAATCAGCGCTCACTTGGGGTGGATCTACTTCTGGTTTGGATGAGGAAGATGAGGTCTGAAACCTGCTCAGCTCACCTAGAGAAGGGGGGAGCTGGCGGGGTAGGGGGGTGCAGTGGGCTCAGCGGGGGTCCAGGTGGCTCCCTCGGCTCCGACGGTGTTTTCAGCGGTGCAGAACTTTTCCTCGTTGTTAAAGAGCAGAGGTTTTAATGATCAAGATTTAATAATTAAACCAGAATGTTGATGCATGAAGTTAGCTGGATTTCCTGGTCATTGTGGGGAGGGAAGGAAAAGGGTAATCTCCAGGGCTTGGTTGCGCTGGCAGGTAGCCCCAGGAACTCTGGATTCTCACCTGTCACTCTGGGATGTTTGTGAGCAGAATCGAATCAGACAGGTGTCAGGGATGAATAAATGGGGTTTATGGTATGAGCAGTATTTATTTATTAAGGGAAAAGGTCTGCCAAGGAGTAGAATGAATCCTGCTTGCTGTAGTGTTTTACTCTCTCTGGACATTTGAAGTCAGTTTCAGGTTTGTCTTTAACTCTGCCTTCCTTGTAAAAATCTTTTTCTAGGAGTTTAGAGACCTTCCAAGGAAACCTAAAATCTGTGGCTCTGACCAGCCTAAGGGCTTGCAGAGGAGTAGAGGAGGGATGCCCTTAGCTTTGGGAGACAGACCAGCTCTCAGGCCATCCTCTGCTCTAGGTGTTTGGTCAACAGATTACTGAGAGTGTGATGCTCGTTGAGTTGGTGGCTTTCCCCCCAACCTTCATGATTCCTGTGAAAATTTCCCATAAATTCTTTGCATATCATTACTTGAGTCAAAATATGACAAATGACCTTTTCTTTTTTTCTTTCTTCTGTGTCACCATGTTGCTTTTTTACATCACAGACAACAACCCCCAAATTTGGACAAATCACGTTCTGTGACGGGGGCGGGAGGGGGAGCAGCTCTCTCCCCTGGAGCTATTTCCCAATTTGATCCGCTCCAAAGATCATCTTCCCAACCGAGCCTGGGACAGGAACAGGTGGGGACAGATCTCCAGAGCCAGCTCCAGACAGGTTTGTTCCTTCGGGCGAGGACAAACTTTCCAGAAGGGCTTTGCAGCTAGGGGAGGGTAAAGTGGCTCAGCGCAGCGGCTGGCTCCCGACACAGGGTGACAGGGGAGCCATCGTCACACCGTCCCACCCGCCCACACCGGCACGGGGGTGCTGGGGGCAGCTGTGTGACCTGTGGTGGGTCACCATGAGGAGTGTGCAAGGGTGGGAGGCTGCTCTTTTCTTCACCCCCAGCGGTTAAATCCGAGCTTGGAGGCACCGTTGCGTACTCTCCGTGTGATGTTCTGGGTGTAACCCGCAGTGTCCAGTTGGTCCCACTGGCCAGTTGTGTGGTTGCCCATGGGGGGTGGAGCTGAGTGATGTGACTCGCCTGTTCCTTTAGGTCAGCAGAGGGGTCTTTGGTAATTCTGACTAATTTCATCTGCAGGACCAGCCTTCTGGCTTCAACAACCTGAAAATAACAACAGTTCATGGAAGATTTTTTTTAAAAACGTTTGGGGGTGTCTCAGCTTAAATCACGTGGAGATGCCGCCCGCGGGGCGGAGCACGAGGGTGTCGGGTTTGACTCACACAGCGCTGCTTGTCCCAGGCAGGCCGAGACCTTCCTCTCGCGGGTCGGTGGGGATGATGATGGAGAGCAGTCGGTCCCAAGGCCTCTCCGGTGGTGTGTGAATGCAGCCGAGGGCCCTTGAGCGCCGCTGAATTTCACGGAAATCGGCACCGTTGGGCTCTAGGGAAGAGCTCAGCTCCTGCCGCTGCTGAAGCCTGTGCCCTCGGGTGCTTTTCACGCTTCTTTACAGGAAAGACTGAGCTCTGTGGGAAGAGCGAGGGACCTGGAGACCACGGTGTCACCCTGGGCACAGGCGTGAGGGTGACGTCACTGGGGATGCCGGTAGCTCCCGCGCTCGCCATGACGCCCCGTCCCACGCCGGGAGTTTGGCTCCATCCAGACCCGTCCTGTCTTGGATGTGCTGCCTTCTCCCTCCGCACCCGGTGGGCTCCCCGCCGCTGGGTGGCCATGGCCAGCACAGCCACGAGGTGAAGGGAGAGAAGAAGGCACAGCCACGGCCGTCCTGGTGCTCCCAGGTGTTCCCCTTTCGTGGATGTCGTGGGTGTGCCGGGTATGTCAGCGTGGGGCGGACGGGCGGCGCTGCACCCGACAGAGTGTTTCTTTTATTGCCTTGCTACAGAAGCCTCGCCCAGGGGCTCCTCCTCACCCGCCGAGGGGCCGTTTGGCTCAATCCCGTTCCGCCTCCGTGTGTTTCCGGTATGTAAACATCAGACTCCTGGATGATTGTGTGTTTGGACTCCATGAGGCCTGTAGGATCGAAGCGTTCCAAAAAAAAATAAAAATAAAGGAAGGAAAAATAACAAAACCAAAGCAGAGAAGCCCCAAGCCCCGTGTTACTGTCCGTGCTTTGAAGTGTTTGCTTCAGTGCCGGTGATCGATGCAGCTGTGTCGTAAAGGCCTTGTTCTTGAAATGAACCAAACCAGGCGTTTTTTTGTTTGTTTTTCTGTTTTTTTCTCTTGTTTTTTAATCCTTTCTTCCCTAGTTAAGAGCGCATCCAGCCTCGTCTGCTGCAGTTCCTCCCCTCCCCCCCACCCCCCGTCCCCATTCCCTAGGGGAACACGGGTGCCAGGCCGGTGTTGCAGGTCATGTTGTCCTTGCCCGGCAGCCGGCGGTCGTTGAAGCTGTGCATGTTGATCACCGCGTCCGTCTTCACCATCACGGGGGGTTGGGGCTTGTGTTTGACCCGGCGCTGGCAGGTGAGCGACAGCCGGATCTCGTCGGCCACGGCGCTGCAGAAGGAGCGCTGGGGACAGTGGGGACAAGAGGTACTGTTACTCCTGGCACAGTGCTCTGCTAACCTCTCCCTGAGTGGGAGCATGCTGAAAGTAGGCTCTGCACAGGGCAAGCTCGAGGTTTCGGCTGCACTTAAGGCATCAGCTGTGCCCAGTGGGACTCTGTGATGCAGGGGTGTCTGGCTGACCACTCTCTCCTCTGGCAGGAGTTGTGTCTTTGACTAAATCCCACAAAAAGCAGAGCTATCAGCAGCCTCAGGGTGCTGGTGCTCTGTGTCATCCCTGCTGGAGGTCTGGTAGATTTATCTGCTGGGGGTCAGAGCGCTATCGAATCCCGCTGGGCTTGCTAGTGGGCAGTGTCCCTCTGTCCCTCTAGTCCATCACGTGGGCAGCTTGCTTTGGTTTCTGGTCATGCACACAAAGGCACTTTCCACTTACTGTACCATCACATGCAAGGGGGTGAAGCATAAAAGCAGTTCTCTTGTTTTATGAGCACTAATCAGCCACTGCAGGTGGCATGGGCTATTTGTGTAGGGGTTTTGAGAAGTTGGTAATATAGAATGAGGCTTCCTGGTGGACCTTGGCCAGTTCCTGGAGACTCTTTGAACAGGAGTGGGGGAGAGGAGATAGAGACTTCATGTGTGTGTGCATTGCACCTGGAATACACTACACAACTGCATGTGATTGTGGTGAGTGGATGTAACAGGTCAGAGAGGTCCCTCCCAGGGACCTCTGTGTGTATTTTCATGACTTATGTGGCAGCTTGCTCAAAATTACCCTACAACTGTTCACTAGTCTAGTTAGTGCAGCAGCAGAGGACCCAGATCAGAGCAGACACGTTCTCTCCCCTGGGCTGAGGCTGTCCCAGCAGGACAGAGCATGGCGTTTTGGGGATGCTGCGCTTCAGCCCTCGGGCTGCGGGCGCTTGGGCCATCAGGCAGGGCTGCATCCCCCTGCCCATGTCCCTGCCTGCCCCTGTGCTCAGCATGCAGTGTCTGCAGCTGGGCTGGTGATGGTGGTGGAGAGGGAGGGCATCGGTACCTGCTCGCGCTCCGCTGTTTTGCGCAGCTTGTAGATGAACTCCACCATGGCCACGAGGACGGACAGCACCAAGCCCGCCGCCAGCACGATGAAGATCCCGCCGATGTTCTGGATGCCCAGGGCACTGGCCTCCTTGTTCTCATCCTCAGGGCAGCCGTTCCCTCGCCACCACTTCTCCTTCATGACGTGGAGCTTGTCCTCCTCCTGGAGCTGGAGGATGGCGATGGTGATCTTGTCTCTGTACGGTGACCCTGGGAGTGGGGAACACCTTTACACAGGGGGAAAGCAGGACAGGAAGACATGCACAAAGCAGGGACTGTGTCTGGGTCAAGCACACCTCAGCAGGCAGACAGCGTAAGCCTTGGCATTTGGAAAGGCTGTTGGGTGGACACTCCTAGGCCCACCTGTTTGTGGGAGGTACCCCCCCGCTCCCAGGACACCCCCAGAAACCCCACTGCTGTGGCTTACCCATGGGAGTCCCGATGCCGTAGCCTTTGGAATCGATGAGCCCCCCGATCTGGGTCAGGTTGCAGTTCCTCTGGGTGATGTATTCGATGGTGGTTGACTCCATCAGCAGGGCGTAATCGGCTGTCAGCGTTCGCTGGATCCCTTCCTCGTTGCTTTTGACGAGCGCCGTGGGTTTGCTGCTCATGAACGCCCACATCTTCTCAAATGTGGAAATTTTGGATTTCTGCAGAAACAACACACCCCACCCCCAAATTAAGAATTAGTATTTATTTGCTGAAACCTCATGTCTTTGCACTAAACAATAACACCAGCTTGAGAACACACCACGAAATGGAACGAGTGCCAGGGTGACCTTGCCTTAGTTGCCTCTACTCTCTCCACCCAGCGTTGTTTGACTTCTCCTTGCCCTAACCAGAGACAACTCCCAGCACACTGCACGTTGTGCAGACACTGAGCAGTCACTCACTGCTCCAGAGACATTATCCCCTAGCTGGGACCAAACGGAGGTACAGCAGGACCCTGCCTTGATGCCCTGCAGCACTCACTAGTGTGACAGGCTAGCAGTATATCTGTTTAAAGGGATTAGTTTCCTAACCAGAATTTTGTTTATCCTGAATATTTCTGCACAATGAGAGAAGACAGAGAACGTTTCAGAGGGCATGTTTTTGCCTTCTGCATACACTATTGTATTTTCGTCTTTCCTCAAGCATCGCAAGGAAACACGTCTCCTCTGAGATACGTGCAACTGCCAAACAAATTCAACATATCCACATAAACAGAGGCATAGAAATATTCAAGAAGATTGTCTTATGGCTAAAAATAAACATGGGTATTCTCTCACTATCAGCAGGCATTCTGTTAAGAAAGGAGCAATATGTTTTCTAGCTCACTATTCATGTGAATATCTTTTTCTTCTTCTGGCAAATGTGTTGAGCGAGAAGAAATACAGTTATTTTATGTCCTTCCATAACATCTGAAATACACCATTTATCTGTGGCCACCTTCTGAATTGTGTCTATGGAGGTTGTCACAAAAGACATAAGTGGCTTCAGCCTGGGAAGGCTCCCCAGGAAGGGCCCATCACCTTCCTCCTGAAGAGCTGGTCGCTGCGCTTGGGTGAAGGCAGCTCTCATCAGCCCAGCTCTATCCATAGGGCTGAGCTCTGGAAAAGCACTGGAATACTGAGGGTTGTGTGCATGCTGCTGCCTGCTCCTTCTGTGCCCTTTTCCTTCTGCCTAATTTCCTGATTTCCATAAGTCTCTTTCTACCCTCTTACTTTGTAACAGGCAGCTGAGTCAGCCAAAACCTCCCCTGCGCCAGGGTGCCTGAAGCCGGCTGATAAGTCGCAGGGGCTGGTAGGTCTTTGTGCTCTGCCTTGGGCCAGGGCTGCTGCTCACCTGCAGCTGCACGAGGAGTCCCAGGGACTCCAGTATCCATCCTGTATCTCTGCTGCAGACTCTGGCCTTCTGGAGGAGAGCAGGGATTGGAGCCCTGGACCATCCCAGCTGCTGCCTATTGCATCTCCCCCTTAACTTTTCAACATCAAATATGCCAGCATAGGTTCTCCTGATAAAAACACTACAAATAACATCACATTAGCCCAGAAGGTTTTACATTTCAAATGCTTTGCCTTTGTATTATTCAGCGTGTTTAACACAAGTTCCAAGCCCAACACCCCGAAGCTGGTTAGCAGAGTGCAGTGACAAAGCCTCTTCCTCTGTCTTTAACCCAGTGGGCTCATTCTCCCAACTGAAATTCCCACAGACTCATTTCTTCTCAGTTAAAGCTCTTGCTCGTTATAATCTACTTGATGAACGTGCGGTAGAGGATATGCCAGAACAAACTTCATTTAAGAGGCAGGATAATCTCCCCTCACTTGAAAATCTGGGCCAGTGCCTGTAAGGTAGATTTGTAGCATCTATCAAACCTCAAAGAACAGCCAGAAATGTAGCCTGCAGAAGGATTATTAAATGTCTCTGCATTACAATGTGTAATTGGAATGAATAGCGGACTCGCTCGCTGATAACGACTTGTTTAACATTTATGGAGTTCACATCAGAGGCCTCCGGGTTCACTGGCTTTCCCTTTCTCTCCTTCTCTTCCCGCATTTAATGCTCCTTGGGTGTTGACACAGAGCTCTTAAACAACATCAGTGTTCTCCCAGTTTAAAGCATAGAGCAAAATAAACTGGCAAAAAATCAATAGGCTGCATTTAGTGAAGCTAATAGGACTTGCATGAGGCATTGTAGCTCTTCAGGCAACTTAAATTACATGAGACAGGGCTCCCTGGAAGGGAAAAAACTCTTTTCTCTTCCTAAATCACTGCTTCTGACCAGCTGAAAGGACTTCATTGTGAAGTGGCAGGAGGACCCCAGCTTTCCCTGCCCCAGCTCGCTGCCTCGAGCCCCCTCCGGTCATTCTGGGTGGGCAGCATGGGGCTGGGGGCACCCACGGCGCTGGAGCCCACCTGGCCGAGGGCTCCCCATAGCCAGAGTTGTCTGTGGTCATGAAATGGCCAACACAGAGATGGGACAATACAGGGCAGGGCTGTCCCGTGCAGCACAGCACTGCTGGCTCTGGTGGGCTCATCTCCCCCGAGCCTGAGGGCAGGTCAAGCCCATGCTGCAGTCATGGCAGCTCCACACACATACCCGGGCTCTTCCCAGCACCTGAAGCCTCCACGCTGGGAATTTATTTCCTGTTAGTTTCTTTAACTTAGCTAACATGAGATAAGAACACTCCTTTTCCAAGGAGAATTCCCCAGCTGTGGTCCTCAGCACAGCACTGGCAGGTTGATAGACCTGGCTGTTTGTTGAAAGTCCAGTTCAGAAGCAGTTGTCAGTCATTGTAGGAGCAGTCATCAATCAACAGTTGGGATGGGGGGGGGCGGGCAGTGCTCCAGCTCACACCTGGTTCAACCACTGTCTGTGTTTTCCTGTTAGGGCAGAAGTTGTTCCTTCCTCCCCCTCCTCCTCCTCCCTGAACACTTTGGGCACGCTGCAAGGTGGTTGCTCGTATCTGGGAATTTGGATGATGTTACCTGGGAACAGACCGTCCACAAGAGCAAAACCACCTTGGTTAGGCCCAGCAATCTGTTAGTAGCAATTCAGTAGTTCGTAAAGAATCCACGTAAGTTGTGTTTGTTTGGCTGGACCTTTGTTTGGTGGATGTTTCTTGTTGCTGGAGCTCTGATCTCGCAGTGTAAGTAGTTTACCTTAAAGAAATCCTTACTGGGATTAGTAGTGCTTTGAACTGGTATTTGCTGTGCTGTGGCCAGGAGAAAATTTCTTCTGTACAGAATCACGTTTGCTTCTGTGGGCTCACAAAAGAGATGTGAGATGGTGGCAGCAGAGACACCCCCACCGTGCCCTTGCATCCTCCATGGGGTCCCCAGGTCCCCCACAGTGCCAACTTTGCTGTAAAGGCAGAAGAGGAGGAACTGCTTGGTTACTCTGAAGCATTAAGATAAGTGGCCTGATGCTGACTTCCCCCTGGCAGAGAACCCCCGGAGCCCGGGACTCCGGAGCCGTTGGAGCGATGGAGGTTACAGCTGATGAACATGGCGGGGGGTGCACTGCTCCCGCCGAAGGGCGCCACCAGATCGAGCATCCCCCTCCTGCTTACACCTCAGACACCCATTCTGGGGCATGAGTAAGGTCAGGCTCTGGTCTGCTGTCCTCTGCATCTTGATAACCCCTGTGCTGGTCCGAGGTGAGATGCATGTGCGGAAAGCTGAGCACCAGCCCCTCTCAATGCAGCAATTGCGGCGACACTGAGAACGCTTCTAAATTCATTCTTTAGAGTCACAGCTCAGAAGCTGCCTTTAATAACCAATGCTTCAGGACCAGTCACCCAAATAAATTAATGGAATAGTTTAGAGGAGCCACTGCAAGGCATCTTGCCAAGACATATATGCTTTTTATCAGTGGAACTGGCAAGAAAGTAACTTTCAGGCTTAAGATTTTCAATTCCAGCTTGTATGAAAAAATAAATTGATTTTTGCCAACTGAAGATACTTACTCTTGAGGATTTAACATTTCTGTAGGAGTGAGTATGTATGTACACACACTCACATACTCACACTCGTACTCCACGTGTTAAACCCAGCGTTTGTTCAGGGACAGGCAGCATCTTCCACGGGAGATGGAGGGTTTCTGGCGTGGTTTTTAACGTACATTAGATGCTCTTCCTAAATTAATTGATCTGTGCTTATTCCTGTGACTCGATCTGCATTGCTTGGCAATAAGTAGCCTCTCAAAAGTTCATTTCATTAAGTCAGAATCCCCCAGTCAGATGGTAAAACCCCCCCTCTGCCTCCTGTTTGCTGTAGAAGGCTGACTCGGCTGGACAGGCACAATCTGTGAGAGCCACATCTGGGGGTGCCCCACGGCGCCGTTTGGGCTTGGTTCAGAGGGGACTCCTGCTGTGCCTTCGGTGAGCTTGGCATGAGCCCTCCTCACCCGACTGTGGGCAGGTCAGTGCCTTGGGGGCCGTGTCCAGGAGCAGCCTGCGCTGGCCTTCCTCTCGTTCCTCTCGCACAGCGCCCGGATCGGAGCCCAGGCCAGGGGGCTGCAGGGTCCAGGCTGTGATGGTGGGGGGGTCACTGTATGGGGATTGCAGATACACAGGGAAGTGAGATGTGAGGGGAATGGTCATGCAAGGCAGCAGCACAGGCTGCATCCTAGAGGATAATCCACAAAATGGGTGCGGGAGGAGCCCGGTCAGGACGCTGCCATCAGCCTTTTGTCCCAGTATCGATGGTGGGCTCCAAAAGCTGCAGGAGAGCTGGACCACCAGACTCCCAGGAGCTTTTCAAGAGCAGCACTCGCAGAGCAGCCGTCTCCCTCTGGGTAATAACCCCCTTTAGCAGAGCAGGGATGGTGGCGTGAAGCCTTGTGCGCTTTGCTGTTCCTTCAGTGCCACCCGTCAGGAGGGAGCACAGACCCTCAGCAGACACCGGGGGGACCCGTTGCTCTGTCCCCCCGACCTCCAGGCAGTTTGAGAGATGTCCCGGTGAAGGTGGCCTCAGCAGAGCAGCTGTACTGAAACCGCCGTGGGATTTGCCTGGTCAGTTGACAAAGACCTTGCAGAGGGGTGGGAGAAGTTGTGAGCATGGCAGAGGGCAAACAGAGCATCCCACCACGGCAGTAACTGAAACACTTGTCAGAAGGGGCATCCCTGGGAATTCAGCCCCAAACAGCACTACTGATGAAAAGGGAAAACACACTGCATTGATAACCTCTGTCAGAATGCCCATTAGAAGCCTGAAGGATTATTCTGATGGATAGTGGTATGAATGAATAAATATGCTGTGTCCTTGATGAGTTTTAGGGAGACGGTTCCCTTTCATTCCCACATAAAACCTCTTATTGGCAAGAGTGCTTAAAACGTGACAGTAAAACCTGTATTTCCTGAGAGCTGTTCTAGGCTTATATTGCTTTGGGAAGGTAATGCAATGCATCTTACCATGCCAAAGACAAAACTGCAGGCACCAGCTCCGCTGCAGAAACTGACTTGCAGCAACCTGCTATTCCATGCAGTGTTTGATTTCCCAGAATTAATTAACGATCAAATCCTCCGCGTTTCTTTACCATCCTGTGTTGCTGCATGTCAGATTGAGCATGGAGCTTCAGGAGGTACAGTGGCTCCTGAACCAGGCCATAGCCAAGGACAGCTGCAGAGGAGTGATGCTGGTTCTGGTTATTAAAATTTAGTGCGTTCTCTTCCTTTAATGACTCTTGGCAATTAAACTGCTGATGGCCCAATCCAGCTGCCTGTACACTGTGCCTGTGCAAGCTGCTGTGGTATTCTGGACACAGACTGTGTTTTGAAGCATGAGTTATGTTTGTCACCCTTTGGCCTATATATTTTCTTCTGAATTGGGGTGATGGAGGGGGAAGAGCCCCATCCTGCAGCCCACGGCCTGGCCTGCCAGCGCTCCCGTTGCAGCCGACGCGGTGCCCAGGAGAGCACCGGTGGGGTGCTGAGCCACGCAGGAGCCCGAGCTCTGACCAGAGGTGCTGGGTGCATGGCTGGAGCCCCACACCACCTGCATGGGTAACTCCAAACCTTCCCTTGGAAGCAGGGTTTGAGACTGTCATTGAATTTCACCTCCTCTGTGAGCCAGGGTGATCATTCCTTGGATTAATCACTAATTTCTATTCCTCTATTCTCTCATTTTTTTAAGTGTGTTTTTGCAGGCCAGCTCTGGTCTCAAAGGTCTTTTAAGGTTCAGCCCCTTTCCATTTTTGAGGCACTAGTACAATCTGAATGCTCTTGGCACTCTGCAGTGCTAACTTCTGAAATTAATTGTACTTAATTAAAGATTCTGATTTGATTCTGCAGTTTGATTCTGACGCACTGGAGGTGTTACCTCGCACGGGGTTTCAGCGGTTGATAAAACTGAACTACATTAATGTGAATACCTGGAGGACAAGAAAGGCTTTCCAGCTGTAAAACACTGGTCAAGGAGGACACTTGGCAGTGTCTGACCAGGTTTTGGTATCATTTTTCCCCTTCTCTGCCCCTGAAGGCTGGGTCAGCCTGGAGGGCTCTGTGGAGCTGCTACGGCAGAGACGAGGGAGCTGCAGTGGGTGGGATGGGAAGCAGGGAAGAGACTTCAGGGAATGCAACATGTTTCTGCAGGGCTTTGCTATAAGATACATTGTCCTGCCTAATACCTGCCTCAGTTTAGGGTGCCTGAGCTAATATTTGGTGCAGCCTCTGAAGCTGTAAAATCACATCATTTTGTGACTGTGACTTGAGTTAGCGGTGTGAGAGGGGAGATTATCCCTGGTGTGGATCTAGGTAAGCTAAACCGACAGGGGTCAGTCTGGGCAGGGGTGCAAGAGTGAACAGCCTGCTTGTCGGGAGGCGCCGCGGTGGCTCCCGGTGGCCTGTGAGCCTGTGTGTGCCTGGATGGCTGCAAGCCTTTGCCTGGGCTCACCTTGAAGAAGGTCATGGTAGCTCCGTCCTTCACTGCGCCGTACTCTATTTTGGTCTGCTTTGCCAAGTCATCTGCTGAGTCGATGGGGGATTCCATCCTCTCCACCGTCAGGAAGGCGGCAAGGTTGGCCGTGTAGGACGAGATGATAATTAGGGTGAAGAACCACCATATGCCACCGATGATCCGTGTGGACAGGGCCTTGGGCATCAGCTCAGAGCCTGTGGCGGGAGAGAGGGAGAAGGGGACAGAGAGGACTCGGTTTATACGTAAACACCTCCATTATATACATACATACCTATGGAAAGGGTCAGGTGTCACTGCCAAACTAGCAGCTGCGTGATTAAAGCCAACTGGTTTTGAGGCAGACTATCCACACATCTGGTGAGGAAGCATTTGCAGAGAAACCCTCTCCCTTTATTGCTGACCTTGGGTACAGTTCACAGTTTACAGGAAACATTCAAACTGAAGTAATTAAGTAGGCTGCTTTTATGAGATTTAAATAGCAAGTCATTGATGAGCTTTTATGAGTGTTTTGTTCTGCTATTTAAGAAGTGCTTTGCTTTTATATGGATTTGCTTTTTCAAAGGACTCACTCTAGGGAGTGTGTTCAAATACACAAGGCTTAAAAAAATCAAACAGGGATAGAAATGAACTATTGGGGTCCAGTTCTTTGAATACTGGTTAGAAGCAGGGAAGCAGGAGATGTTACAGCATAAAAGGTGTAGCAGGTCTGGAATGACTTTTATTGAACAGACGTGAAGGACTAAATGGGTTGTGCTATTTTTGTAATTGCCCAAGACACCTTTTAAAGCCAGGAAAGAGCTTTGGGTTTGAAAAAAAAGCTGTGTTCAGAAGATATATCCAACCTGGAATTTGCAACAAAGATTGGGCTTTGCAAAGCAGTTTTAACCAGTGAGGCATCAAGCGTAGCGTGGGGTGCAGCTGCGGCACCAGGACGCACGGGAGCTCTGGGTGTCGAGGGCTCTGCGGTTCTCCTCAAGATCCTGCTCCCTTCCCAGGCCAGCTCCTGCCTTGTAATGCACTGGGTGGTGTGACACCAGGCTGGCTTTGAAGTGTGTTTCTTCTTAGATGCAGAATAGAGTTAAAAAGGATACAGCTCTTTTCATTTGTGGGCATCTGACAAGAGGATGATTCACCCTGCTGACTGCCTGGCTGGGAGCCCCGTTACACGCCACGGCGGTGGCAGCGGCAGGAGCACGGGCGGTAGCACTGGGCATGTCACCGGACCAGTGCTGTGGTTCTCTGGCTCTCTGGGTATGAAGACTGGTAGACAGTAAATTAAAGTGTGGCAAACCCTGGACATTTCCCACTTAATTCTATTCCTGGACTTTCTGCAATTAGACCACAGCTGCATTTCCATCCTTACCCAGAGCTGCTCATGAGCTCCACTCTGCCCTCTTCCCAACGGATTTGCTGTATTCATTCCATCTACACATACTTCATTTGCTTTCTTCCATCCACATATCCGAATGTAATCCCATCCATACCCATTTCCAAGGTCCCTGTCGTTGCATTTAACACCAGTAACACTGAAAACGCCATCTCTCACACAGCAGCTGCCAGGCAGAGCTGCCTGGAGGAGCCCCTCACCATCCTCTCTGCCTCAGCATCCTCTCCCTGAGCCAGAGGGACTTTCAGGCCATTTCACAATGTGCAGAATCACCAGATGAAGATGAAAATGGAGACAGACCAGCGGGCACGATGCCCTGTATGCCCTCTCTTCCATAAAAACTGAGTTAAAATAGAGCGAGCCAGGACAGAGACCCCGAGCATAAGTAGGAATGTGCAGAATCTGTGCTGAGCTTGGTGAATGAAACACCTCAGAGCAAGGCAGAGCAGCTCGTGGGGTGGGTGCTCTGTCCACACCACAGCAGCACACGTGTGAAGCATCTAGTAGCTGTGTGCTGCCAGATGGGAGCTGCTCCTGACGCCTGCAGAGCGTGTGTGCTTCGTTCATAGCCATCACTGGCCCTGGGTGCTGCAGCCAGCTGAGCCTCTGGGGCTCTGCTGCATTGGGCCAGCTGTGGGGCTGGCCCCAGAGCTGTGGGGTGAGCTCCTGGGATGGGGGCTTTGACTTGCAGAAGGTGTAAAGTGCAAATAAAAGCTGGTGGCAAAAATACATTTATAAAAAAAAAAAGGTGAGAGGCTCCAGCCTGCTCTGACACAGAGAACTCGACTGGCTTGCTTGGCATGAAAGCCTTGGACCTTCTCCTGGTGCCCCAGACTGGGCTCAGCCCTGGCACACGGCTGGTGCAGGAGAACCGCCACGGCTCAGTGGGCTCTGGGTGGAGACGAAGCTCAAAGTGAGAGGATGACAACAACCACAGTGGCCAAGAGCTCCTGAAGTGCAGATGGCAGCCAGTTCCCCGGTGAGATTATTGTCTCGTTAGCCCTCTGCTGGCCTTGGCCCCAGCCAGAGGCTGCTGGCCCTGCCCAGCTCCCCAGGGCCCGGCTCCCCCAGGCGTGCGGGGCCGTGGACGCGTCTCCAGCCGGAGCAGCCAGCGCTCCCCAGCACAGCCGGACCCGGGAGGTGCCGGAGGGGAGCTGCCTCCCCTCTCCCACACCTCACCCACCGCCTGTCAGCGGGGGGGACCCGGGAGGTGCCGGAGGGGAGCTGCCTCCCCTCTCCCACACCTCACCCACCGCCTGTCAGCGGGGGGCTGGTGCTGACAGGCGCCTCCGTGCCTGTTCAGGTGGTTTATCTTGTTCCTCTTGCAAGCAAAATAAATTTGAAATGTAAAATGCTACAGCAAAGGGCCTGGGCTGGAGAACAGGCAGGAGGGTGTGGGGCAGGGAGGCACCGCCGTACCTTGCTGCATCAGTGCTCCCATCCCGAACCAGAAGCTGTTGAAGAGGGTGAAGTTGTTCTCCACGATGTCTGAGCCTGGGTTGCAGGGGTGAGCGTCGTACCACTCGTACGGGCTGAACCTGCGGCGGCACATGGAGAGAGAGAGCTTGTTAGTCGGGATGGGGCATGGCAAGACCCCCCAAGAGGAGCCTCAATACACCTCATGCTGCTCTGCAGGGCCCAGTGACCCCCTGGGTTGTGCAGCTTGTCGAGGAACAAGACAAATTCAGGAGAGATTCTCCGCAGAGACCAGCTCTAAGCCCTGTGGTGTGTATGGCTGACAGCAGGGGCACCCTGGAGACCAGGTGCTGAGGTATCTCAGGGTGCTTCCCCTGAGCCCCCTGTCGCTCAAGATCCTCTCTGCCACACTGCATCACACAACAGCAGCGGGAGCCACGAGATTATGGGATGGGATGTGGTGTGGACACACAGCCTCTGGTATGCAACACATGGGGAGCAATGGCTTGGCTGGATCAGTGAGGGAGGGATGGTGCTGCACTGGTGGGGCTAAAGCATGGTGTTTCAAGGGACTCTTCTGCAAGCACTGTGAGTGTAGCTCTTCCAGCCAGGATCAGGGGAGGATGCTCAACAGGGGAGATGATGATGATATTTTTAGAGCTGTTTATTTACATTTTCTAAGAGTCCCAAATTTTGCAGAGATTAAATTAAAACCATAATTGGTATAATTGCTTTTGAACCAAGCATTAATTATCATCTCCGCTTCCTTCTGAAATCCCTGTGGCTTCACAGCAGCCCTTCCTCAAAGCCCAGCCCACAGTTTATATCAGATGTTCCTCTAATCTCTGTAGCTGCACTGCTGCCCAAGGAGACGTCTTGTTGCTTAATTTCCCGGGTGCCCTCAGTCAGACAGTTGGATGTATTTGGAGATAAGAGCCACAGCTCTCTCCTAGGTGTCCTTCAGCACAAATCACTCCCCTGGCAGACACCTACCCTGTGTGCTGGCTTGGGCAGAGTCCCACCGTGAGGCTCCCCTTGGGGCCCAACCCACGGGGACTTGCGGTGCTGCGGCTCCCGGGCACGTGAACCGAGCAGGAGGGTGTCTGTGGGGAAGACCCCGTCCTGGGGCACGGCCTCGGTGCAAAGCACAGGGCCTGTGGGTTTAGAAATTTGTGTCCTGGGTACCTCTGTCTGGTTTTTCCTCCTGTTCTGCACCATCCTGCTCCAGCTGAGCCAATTTTACTACTCACCTCTCTCAGCTTTTTTAAATAAGAGAAAATAAAAATGGGAAGCAAGAAACAGTCTGAATGCAGACTTTACACACTGCCTCTTGCTTTAAATTTGGAGTAGATTTATGCCAGATGTGTCTAAAGGATGGAGCCCAAGCCCTTTCTGTTGAAAAAAGTCAGAGTTCAAGAATTAGATGAAAACTTTCCTGGGCTGCCAATGGAAAAATATAAAACAGAAAGGGAATTGGGAAGATCAAATGAGCCTGACAAGATGACACGTTGAAGAACTTCAAGGTCTCTGAGTGAAAACCTACTGGTGCTGCTCAAATTACAGAGAAATATTCAGCAAACTGCAAAGCAGTGACAGTCTGTGGTGCTTGAAAAGCGAGTGGGACCATTAGTGGAAGCAGAGGGGTAATGAAGGAGCCGCGAGCGGAGCTCGTTGACCCCGTGCAGCCGGAGCCGTACGGAACGGGGCTGCTCAGGATTCACCGTGGGCTGGATTTCCTTGTCCTGGGTGCAGAATGGGATCTGAAAATATCTCATCAAAAACCATGATTATTTCCTTGTCTTGGCCTTTTTGGCAGGGAAATGGGAGCGTTTCAAAGAAGGTTTAAAGATGTAGCACAAAGCACTTTTGAGTCTAAATTGCATCTCCAGAGAAATGTCTTATGGATGACCCAGTCCTTGTTGCAATTAAGATGAATATTAAACCCACCCGCCCCACTGTGCCCCCAAAAGTAATTAGCTGTAATTGGAAAGCCTCGTTGAGGCTGAGGACGGGTGACAATTCAAATCAGCCAGCTCACAACCTCACACAGGGGTTACCAGACACATTACCCCCACGAAGCCTTATCAGTTATTGGTGTTATTGCTCTTTGGGGGCTGGGGTGGTTAGGAGCAGAGGCTCCATCAATAACTAAGAAGGACTGATTAAAAGGGGAGATGGATCAAATACATCCTTTGCCTGCCTTTAATAGTCCCTAAGTTGGTTTTAAGTGGCATTGACCTATGATGATACCGTCAGCAGAGGACTCTGGTGCCTAGTTCAGGAGACACGTGTCTCTGGATTAAAGCTTTGCTATTCTGACTGTGATTTTTTCCTGAGAACCAAATTTTAGAAGCCTTCCTGTGCTCAGAAGCAGATATTTTTTCCATTACTCCTGAAAGCAGTAAATATTTTCCCTATGAAATCTCTTGCTTTTATCTCCGCGTGTTAAAAGATCCTTAATTGCACCAAGTACTGGTGTTCTTTTAAAGAATGGGAAGACAAAAGATAGTGGGATCTGAACAATTGGGCTGGATTTGGCCATTATGTGAGCTGGGAAAAATAAACTCATAAATGTAAAATTGTATTTGAATTGTCACTCCAAGCTGCAGAAGCTGCCTAATGCTTTATGGCATCAGCGCCCGAGATGTTATGGCAGCAGAGCCCATCTAGCTCTGTTCTGCATGGCTGGCAGGGACATAAAGGGAAGGAGTTCTATCAGTCATGGCAATATTTCTCCTTTTCGTAATTACCCCGGGTTCATTTTCCCAGATGAGTATCTGTTCCTGCTGAGAGTGTCTGGTTCCTCTCTGACACACAACAACCCCGCTGAGCACCTCATCCTGCCCTGCTGGAGTCCCTGACTCTTCCCAGGGGCTTTGCCCGGGGCAGGATGAAGGGGACAGAGGCTTTTGCCCATCTGTCCTGCATTTTGTGTGGCCACTTGGCCACAAGTGCCACCAGCCCATGGCTAGGGGGGTGTCTGGAGGGCAGAGCTGATGTGAAGGTGACTTGTTTATTGTCACCTCCACTCCCAACCTTGGAGTACGGTACTAACCGCTACCAGATCTGTGTGTCACAGCCCCCGCTTGCTGAAATGACATGTGGGGTTGTTGTTGTGGTCACTGCACTGCAGTGCTCCGAGGGCCATGTGGGTACTGTACACACAGCCTGCAGAGCTGTCTGGGCTGGGACAGCTTCGTGGGACCTCAGGGGGGTGTATCTCCAGTTGGTAGGGCTGTGTTGCAAGGGCCAGGGAGGAGAACAGTGAGAACAGTGGCAGTTCCTATCTTGACCATGGAAGGCCACTTATGTCCTCCAAGGGTGATGTGCAACATCCCCACTCTGCACCCCTGCCATGGAAGGACTGGGAGGTGTAGCTGCTTCACCATCCCAGATGGGTTGGAGCACTGATGCTCTCTGCTAAGCCGAGTTTACTTTGACAACAATTATGTGTAATTAAGATATTAAGTAGTAAACTCAGGAAATCATCTCCAAATGCCTCTGTGGACCTGAGGGATGTTGAAAATTGCAGATTTGCTGTAACATGAGGGTTAATGGATTCTGGTTGCTGTAGTTTCCTATTTAATCTTTACTTTGGCTCTCTGATTGATGTCAGTGGATTAGACAGACGCTGTTTGCTGGAGGTTGCTCGAGGAAGTGAGAGAACCGCAGCCCTTGGAGGGAGAGGGTCTGCACAGAGCCCTGGTCCGAGGTGGGGGCATTTCTGGAGGTGTAACTTGGATGGGAAGAGATGAGGAGTGAGTGCCTAAGTGCTGCCTGTGCCAGGGGAGCGTCCATGGGCACGGGGCTGCTGCAGTCTCAGCGTCCAGCCGGCCCCGCGCGGCTGCCGGCCGGAGGGAGGGAAGTGCTTTGCTCTGGGTTGGTTGGAAAAGGTGCAGCCCTGGACTGTGTCTTATCAGAGACTCTGGGAAACGAATAACACATGCAAATACATGCAAATTCCACTGCTTTTAAATATAGAGGGTTTTAATATGCTAATCGGGTGCATATTAATTTTGTAAACAGACACATTGTGTGATCTGTAGCAACGGGTTCTCCTTCCTTTTGACAGAAGGAGGGTTTGTGGGAGCTTTGCTGTGGGGACGGGGCTGGTGGTGGCGTGGGACACGGGAGCTCTGTGTCCAGGACACGTGGAGAGTGGGGAGAGGTGACCCGACAGGAGCACGACTGGTGAATGATGCAGAGCATTATACCAGGGAGGTGGAAATGAAATGGAAAGGCAGCAAAATTAATTGTAAATTCATAAAAGAAAGGACATTTAAAAATTCCTGTGTGCTGATGGAGCTGCCTGGGCCGGGATGGCGAAAGAGGCTTACGGGTTTATGGGAATAGAGCAAACAAACACAAGCACATTTAGTGTGGTAAAGCAGCACAAAGGGTGTAACACAGGCTGGAGTGAGTGGAGGAGGGAACACATCTCCCCTGTGGAGAGCTCATCTTTAATTTTTACCACAGGGTTTGTATCACCTCTACAACCGCGCTGAGACAGAGGTCTCAGCACGGGAGTCTGGCGCTCGTGAGCCGCCCCGTGCCAAGAGACCAGCCGGCCCTTGGGTAATGGACCAGAAGTAACTCCATTAATGACCTGGGTTTGGTGCTGTGACTGCCAGGGGGTGGTTGGATCCCCACAGCGGAGCTGAGCACGGGGAGGGCATCGTGGCATGGAGGCAGTCGGGTGGGGTGGCACCGGCATCCCTTACCTGGCTATGACAAAGAGCACGCAGCTGACCCCCAGGTAGGCGAGGAGGATGTACATCCAGATGTCAGGGGACAGGGGGTTGAGGAAGGAGAACACGCTGGGGTTGGTCCCGTTGGGCTTCCGATACAGGATGCTGACGCCCAGCGTCATAAAGGGCTTGGAGAAGTCTATCGCTTTCTCCCGCACGTGGGTGATGGTGAGAGGAGCAACAGCCAGGTCAGCTTTCTGGGCATCACACAGAGGGAGAGAGAGAGAAGATGTTAGAAGCAGAGGCGTCTCCATCCATCCCCAAGAAACACCCTCAGCCCGGGGGCTTCACCTCCTGTCCCTCTTCCCAGGGCAGGCCGGGCCCTCTGTGCCTGGCCCGGGCTGGATCTCCCCTCAGACCTGGTGTCCTGTTCCACAGGCTGGCGTCAGAGCTGCACCCTGTGGCGTGGGGACCGTGTTTGGGCAGCGCTCAGCTCACCAGCTCTTCTCCAGAGCCCTCTGGGTAAAGGGACCAGGGTCTGGGCCGTGTGCTCTGGATACAAGGACACCTGGTACGATACACCCCAGTATTAGGAATACTTTTCACTCGCTTAACAAAGCCCCAGCAGAGATTCAGGGTCTCCAAAACACACTGGGGGAGGTGTTGGAGGTGGTGGTGTGGATGTGGTTGCCGTCTCTAGGAGCTGCTCCAGATTTAAATGAGTGATTTAAAACCTGATCTGCTCTTTGCTAATTACACTCAAGGACTTCCACTGTAACGATTTTCTGTTGGTGTCAGCTCACAGAACGCAGTGCAGATGTTACAGTCCCCGCAGCTTTTGCCCAGGTACAATGAGCTCCTTCTGACAGGCCGAGATGGTCAGAACAATTATACCTGGAGATGGGATAATCCATCAGCAGTCCTTGCCACGCTGCTCTTGCCTCAGAACTCTTCACAGCAGAGTTTGCTGTGTGCAGATCCACCATGTGCCGGTGACTTGTTTGTGTGTCTTGCTTGCAGTGCTGCGCGTGACGAGAGCGTCCAGGAGGAGGCTGCTCCGGCGTGGAGTAGCAGAAATCAGACTGTGGCAGCACGGGGGGAAGGTTGGGTCTCTTTCCCCTCCCTCGACTTGGTGATACAGCCAAAAGGCTGGTTGTGAGGGAGCCCGTGGCTTCCCAGGATGGAGGGATGGGGCAGAACCTCACACAGGTCCTGCCATTGTCCCACGGGGGGACTTCACAGCCCCTCCGCTGGTTCTGCACAAGGATTGTCTCCTGAGCATGTTTTCATCCGGCTTCTGAGATGGGTCTTGTGTTTCTTTTCTGTTATTTAATGATTTCTACGTGAGATTCAGCGAGTGACCACACATGACATCTCTTGGTTGCTTAAGAGCCGTGTTCATTCCTCTCTCTGAACACCCATTCAGGTTTGTGACAAAGCCTTCAGCAAATCCACCCGTGGCTACCTCAGTGCCAGCCCCCGCCTGGGCCTGTGCTTTCGGCACCGCTGGCTTCATGCAGGCACCTGAGTCACCCCTCTGAACCGAGCTGGCCCTCCCCTGCCAGGTGCCTAGCACCCCCATGTAAGAGTTATTTCACATCTGGTTCTGAGAATCAAAATCCTGAATTAACCATGAGTGGTAATTACCTAGAGATAGTGAATTTGTCATTACTTGCAAACTTTAAACCAATATGAGCTGTCTTGCTGGAACGTGCTTCATTCCAACAGAAAGTGTGGGTTCTCTGTGGGAATCAGTGATGATGTCTGGCCTGTGTTGTGGAGGAAGGTCAGATTGATGACCTCCTCCATGCAAATCCATGCTGACAGTCAGTGGAGTATTTTTAAATGCAGGAATCAAGGTCTTCTTCTATAGGAAGAGTTTCTATATGAACTGTGATACACTACATTCATGTGTGTGCATGAGAGGGTTTCCAGAACAAACACAACAGTCTCAGTACGTCTCTAACAAAGGTACAAACTATGTCTTTTTTCCCTAACATGGTTCTTCAGCTGAGCCCTTGCTGGTTCCCTTCTCACTTTCCAAACAGGAATACAGAAGCTCTGCACCTAAGGAGCAGAGTCTGCGCCCATGGTACCGTCCTGGCAGAGGGTGTCCGGCAGGTCTGGAGCTCGGCCGCTCTCCCTGTGGTACAGCCCACGTGAGAACTTGGGGTTACTGGTCTCCAAGACAGAAATGGCAAAAGAATCAGCAGTGTTTCAGCTCCTCCATCACTCCTGTGTGGGTGTCCTGACTCAGCAGGGAAAGCTGAAGGAGCTCTTGAAGGGTTTGCCAGCAGATTTTTCTGAGGAAGGAGCAAACGAGCAGCTCTGTGGTCAGTGCTCGCTAGCAGCTGCCTGGCTGAAGGATGCCAGGCCAAGTCTGTCAGAGTGATGCAGCAAACTAAACACAGCCAGGAGCTCGTGCTTTACCACGGCAAACGAGGGGAGGGGAATCTGCCTGGATGTCCAGGGATCAAAACCCTTTAATGCAGAAATAAAATTTTACTGTTGTCATTTGAGCAGCTCCTGTGATTTGATCCCAACCCCATGTCCTTGGCAGTACATGTCACACACAGGCAGGATGGGAGCCCAGGCTGGTGGGGGGTCCTGAGCTGCTAACGGCGGTACGGGGCCGCGTTTCGATATCCTTCTTATCGATGCGGGTTTTGCTGAAGGTGGCCTCTAATTAAGGGTTTGCTGACTGAGAGGATCTAAATCAAAACCCATCAAGGGTGAAGCTTTCATTTGTCGTGCTCTGACATTACAAACCGTGAAGTCAATTATCAGGCCCTGGCTGCTTCCTCCCCTCACCCCGGCGTGTGTGCCGCTGCACACTAAGGTGGCTTTTAGTAAAAATGAGGAATTACTGGAAGGGCCAGTGGCTTAAAGGCCCTTAAGCAGCAAAATCACTTAAGCCCATGCTTCTGTTTCACTGGAGCTTGCTCACCTTCCAAGTCTTAGATATGTTCTTAAGTGTTCTGCTGAATTGAGGCCAGAAAGATGAATTCTGCCAAGGCAGCTCTGCACCAAACGCAGACACTTCTCTGACACACCTTGAAGGGTTTGGATCTCTTCAGCCAGCATTACAGCGTTTTCACTTGGGAGGAACTGATGTGAGCTCACCAGGCATCCAGTGGGTGGAGGATTGTGTTCTCTGCAGAGGTATTTGGCTTTTATCAGGAAATGCCAAGTCTTATCTTCCAGTTCTCGGCTATCGTGGGGATGTGGCCCACATCTCGTGCACAGCCACGGTCACTGTGGAAGTCCTGCAGCGCCTGACCTCCGCTGGGGAAAAGCTGTGTGTGACAGCCAGCCACAGCAGAGCCCACAAACAGCATAAGCACCAAGATAAATATTTATTCAAGAAAATAAGCTGCCTCTGTGCTTATTTTGCCAATCTGAGCTAGGTATTTACATAAACTAATTATGTGTGTGTTGCCTGAGAGACAGGTAAATAGTGCATATTTTACTTATTTAATTGTTATTCAGGTGTCTGTCTGGCAGCATTGACACTTTCATCCCTCAGGTTCTTTTGCCACCACTTCTGCCAGCGCTGGGCTGCAGCGTTGTTCTGCTCTCATGCTCCCACCACTCTACTTCTGGTCCCATCTCTGCTTCCCTCCCTGCTTTGCTTGGTCCCTCACTCTGCCCCCACCTCCAGTCTGCTACCTGCTGGCCTCACTCCTGCATCTCCCTGCATCTCCCTGCCTCTTCCTGCATCTTCTTTCCATCATCTTCCTTGCATCTCTCTGCATCTCCCTGCATCTTTCCCTGCATCAAGGCCAGCACCCCAGTATCTGTAAGCACAGACATCCCCAAGGACTCAGGACAGGGCAGGTAGAGCCCAGGCAGCCCTTCTGTCTGGCAGCCCCCATGGCTTGGAGGTAGAGGGGGTTAGCAGGCCTTGGAGAGCTCTGCCCTGAGCCTGCTGTCCTCCCTTCTGGCTGACCAGGGCCAGGAAAGCAGCAGCGAGAGAAGTGATGCTCGAGGAGAGCGAGGTCATGGCCGGCAGCATCCCAGCCTTGCCTTGACCTGCCACCACGTGCACCACACACAGGGGTCAGTGCTGATTGTCTGACTCCAGCTCTTAATGGCAGCTTTTACCAGTTCAGTCCTAATTTAGATGGAATTTAGTCAATAAATGTGTTTAATATCAGTGGGGAATTAAGAACGAGTGTTGGCAGGGAGAAGGTGGCTGCAGGAGGAGAAACGAGGACTGTGAAGCCCCATTGGGCCTTTTGTGATCTTTTCCACAGTGAAGCTCCTCAGAGGCAGAACTGCCATTCACTGTACCAAGGAGATGCCACAGGCTGTAGGATCCCAGTGAGGATGGCTGTATTTTGATAATACAGATAAGCTCTGTCCTAGGAATCACTGGCTGGTGACCAAGCCCAGGGAGGGGACACAGGTCCAGAATGACCCATGGAGACAGGCAGAGAGCTCAAGACTCCCACCACACACATGTGCTTCCTTCACTCAGATAAATATGGATCCACCCAGCTGAGGATGCTGAGCAGATAAGGAGAAAGTGGAGCCAGCTGGTTTGTCTCGTTTCCATCTCCTCCCTAATGCTGAGCTCTGCAGTGTGCAAACGAGATGGGATGGAGGACACTTCGTCCAGAGAGATTGGTTTTTCTTATTCCTGGCCCAGTTACTTCCAAATGAATTCCCAGCTCACAGCATTTGAAATAAGCATCCACCAGTGTGAGAACATTGATGGCAATGTGGGGCAATATGTATTTCTGCCAGAATTTACTGACAATAAATGCCCATTTATTGTGAAAGTGTTAAATCAACTGTCATAAATCATCCCTAAGGACAGATATTACACCTTCTCTATAGTTACCATTGGCAGGGATTTCCATTAGAAACCCTATTATTTTTCATACCTTTTTATTCCCACGTGGAGTTTCAGATTGAATGGGAATTTGATATGCACTGTCTCAGCAGAAGACAAGGTTTATTTGTGGACAGGTTTGTGCAGAATGGCCAGAACAACTCATCCTGCCCATCTTACATGGTTCAGCCAGCAAACAGTGAAGATGTGCAGGCTGTATCTTGCCAGACAGTTAGAACTGATAAACCAGAATGGATGAGCCACAATGTGCAGTGAGGTTTTGCTCCTATCATTAGTGGTTTCTATGAACAAACATCAACAGCAGTTCACTCCTGACAAAGGGAGATGCCACAGTTGCTGTGTTCCATGTCACACAGGGCTCGGTGTCGCTTGGGTGCCCCAAACCTCCCCAGTGCCAGTGTGGGGAGTTCAGCATCCACAGCTCCTCTGACTGAGGCTCCTCTGCAGGACAGTGACAATACACCACCAACTGCAGTGACAAAAGAGTCTCGTTCTCCAGGGGATGAGCTGAACTCCCCACACCAGGGATTTGTGTGTGTGTGTGAAGGATGAGCAGCAGATGAAAGGCACCGGGGCAGGGCTTGCAGCATCGCACCGCAGGCTGCTGGCTTCTCCGGATCTGCTCCTGAAGACAGGGTCAGGCTGTGAGCTGCTCTGACTGCTCTTGCTTTTCCTGTTTATGCTTAAGGCCAAAGTAGAAACAAAGCAATTTTACAAAGGATTGTAGCCTCAGGCACTGCTGCCTAGGGCCAGGCATGTCTGGATCAGAGAGGACAGGGGAAGGAGGATGATGTGTAGCTCCACAACAAGCCCGGGTAGCTCACTGTGTAAACAGCCCGTCCCTGCCCTGCATACTGTGATACACACCTTTGTGTGCCTGGCACCATCACCCCTGGAGCACTGTAACTACACCCCCCGGGCTGCCCTGCCTGGCACCTTGCCCAGCTCCTCTTGCCCATCCTGACCTATGGGCCCCCTTGCTTTGACCTCACTGGATCGGGCTGTTTGGGACACCTGCTGCTCCCACAGTTCACAGCCCTTCCACGGCTCCAGCCTCTTGCTTCACTCCAGAGCACCCAAGTCTGAGTTGTGGACCTCACAAACTCCTCCTACCTGCTTTATGCTCCTGCCTGAATGATCCCAATCCTTTTATGAGAAGGAGACACCGGATTTGGAGGAGAGCCAGCCCAGATATCCCTCTCACAGTGTGGGCAGCCCTGTTTGCATCACTACAACTTTGTTTGAATGCTGCTTCCAACACTTTTCCTCCTAGGTGTGAAAAAAGTTTGAACTCTCCTGTTGCACGGTGCCAATCAGTTGTTCCTTTCCCCACACGCTTTGAAGATGCTTTGCTGCCGAGGAAAGGCCCCATCTGGTTGCAGTTTCACTTTTTAATGCTTTACATAAACACTGCTATAAAAAGCAATGACATGCAGATAAAGAAAATAATGGGTTCATATGGGGTTTGGGCAATAGTTATAAATCACTCTGAGGCATGAAGAAAAGAGAAGAAAGGAGAAGAAAAGAGAAAGAAGAAGAGGAGGGAGAGGAGAGGAGAGAAGACTGTAAACCTGATGCTGCAGTAGAGCTTGAAAGAAGGGATTTGGTCCTATCCTGTTGCTGTATGTAACTTTGTTTTTAAATAATTAGCCAAAAAATACTTTCATGCAGGTTGGCCATGAATTTTGTGTTACTTAGTGAGTTACTTAGTGTGTTACTCCCCACACCCTCTCCTCGGTCTGTCTCTTAGCTTGGGGAATGGCTGAAAGCCTCCCGAGAGCCCTGTAGTGTCCTGCAGGACATTGGAAGTGACATGGTTGGACTAAGAGACAGCCAGGCTTCCATTCCCTCTGTCCCACCTCCCCCTTGGGAGCAGCTCGCTTCTTCCGAGCCCTGCACGAGATGCTCCGTGGCGAGGGGCAGCGGCTCCGCCCCGGCAGCGGGTGCAGACCGCAGGGTCGTGTCCTGGGCACGGCATCAGCGTCTGTGTCACACTCTGAGCACCGCTTGAGAGTGTCACTTGTCTGACTGAGCAAAGGCTCTTGCATAAGAGGCTGTGAAATGTGCATTTGGAGGTTTCTGGAAGCAAAGCCACCAAGGCAGGTTGGCAGAGCCAGTGGCACGTTCCCCTGTGAGACACAGCGTCCCGCTCCCCCAAGGGCTGTCCCTGCATGCCCTTGCCGCGCTTCCCGCGCCGCCAGGGTAAGGCATCTGCGGAGGACAGCGCTCTTCCCAAACTGATTAAGCATCACTTTGTCCCTGTAAGGGACACAGTCACCATCATCTGCATTTTACAGATGGAGGAAGGATTGCACAGAAGCAACTTGTCCAATGTCATTCAGGGCAGACGAGCCAAATCCAGCAACACGACCTCGGTCCCCGAGCCCCAGCTCCGCGGCCTCCCCACCAGACAGGGCTCCGTTATCTGGTCACAGCCAAGCTCATTTACTGAAGTGACTCACCCAGAAAACACATTGTTCTCACATGAACTGTAAAAGCATCACAGCTGCAACGTACGTGGGGTTATTTTTGTCTCTTTCTCTGCCTAGGCAGTGTCTTCAGAAGGCAGCCAGGAGCTGGAGGGGTGGAGCAGGAGCTGCATCATCACTCCAGCAGGGGATTCGGGAGGAGAGAGGTGTTACAGCTCCAGGACTGCTCGTACTGCTGCTGTGCCACGGAGATCACACACTGACTTCTTCCAGAGACCTTCCCCGGGAGTCAGAGGTTCATAACACCACCAGCTCTACCTCACCCCCCTAACTGGGCTTCGGGGATCATAGGATGTGCTGGAGGGCAAAACACCCCGTTAGGAGACACAGCAACCTCTGGCCACGAGTGGAGGATTCGGACTCGGTGACTTTATGGTGTCTGGGAGAGTAAAGGTGCCACAACAGCCTCACTGGTGTTTAATGGGCTTTTAGAAGTGGCTGTGGAAGGAAGAGCACAGCTGCTCTGCAGCAGGGAGAGCTCCATGTCCCAGGAGACTTTAGAAAACACGCTGTGTCTATTAAAAAAATAATAATATATTGAACTGTCCCCTTCACACCTGCTCTTGCAGTCTGGATGCGTCATCTGGATTGAGCCGAGTGGTGTGTGGGACATGGCTGGGGTCCCTGAGCCCCCTCAGTGCACTGCCCTGGCCCAGGATTGTCAGGGCAGCCAAGGTGCAGCCGGGGCTCAGAGGAGCCTCTTCCCTGCATCCCCCTGCATCCCACCACGGGGCAGCAGCTGTTGGGGAGGCTCTGTGGCTCCACCAAGACATTGTCAGGAAACTCCAGAGGAGTCTCTGGAAGTGTCAGACACACAGGGGCTCTTCAGACAAACTATGCAACACAGGTAGAACATGGCCAGGGTTAGGGGCTCCTGTGGGTGTCCCGAGCCAGTGAGTGATGGGCACCCAGCCCACCCCAGGCACAGCTGCCCCTCAGCACCCGCTGGCTGCCCAGATGTGCCCCACTCACGTGGTCGATGAGCTCCTTGATCATGCCGTTCCACTGCCCCTTCTCATCCTGCGCCCCGTATTTCCCGTCCTCCACCAGGCGGATCTCGTAGCTGAAGCCCAGGATGAGGGCCAGCTCCTTGAGGAGGTCGATGCAGTAGCCCTCAAAGCGCTCGTTCCCGAACAGGGCCGTGTCGGACTTGCGGAACATGACGAAGGGCTCCTCCTGCGCGGGAGGGGAAAGCGTCCTCGTCACAGCTCAGCAGGGGCCCGGCGCCCACCCGAGGCAGGACCGTCCCTGCGGGTCAACCTGAGCCACATGGCACAAGCTCTTCAGGCAGGGTTGGCACCGTGTCATGTTGGGAATAAATTAACTTTGCACAGCACATCAGCTAATTAGCAACCTTGTTTACCCCACAAAATTTAATTTTGTCTCTTCTGAGCAGCCAACTGTTTTCCATTTGGTTGGATTTCAGGGAGAAAAATAACCATTTCATGCTCTGAAAATAACGAGTGTTGAGAAACAATAAAAGGAGGGTTGAGGGAGGACAAGTTCAACCCTGAGCCCCCACAGCAGCAAGGTGGTGGTCCTGCACTGCAGCACCTGCCGTTGGCTGCAGGAGCAAGAGGCTGGTGGGGTAAATACAAGGCGAGGGGGCAACATGCTCATCCCTTTGGCCAACATCAGGCTTGGGCAGTCACCCAGGACGAGGGATGCTGGGGAGCCCGAGGGAGAAAACATGGAGAGGACAGATGGAAATGGCAAAAGGTGGTGGGTGGCAGGCAAAGGCTGGAAGGCAAGGGGAGGGTGGGCTATCAACAGTGGCTAATTCACATCTTGAATTGAAGGTGTCTGCAGGGCCACTGTCCTTGCCCATGGGGTGGCTGGGGAGGGCTCTGGCGAGCGAGCCGTGTTGCTGGAGCCCCCGGTGGGTTGTATGGGGATTGGAGTGGTGGGGGGAAGGTCTGGACTCCCAGTTAGCCACTACCCAGACACCCCAGCTGGGTGAAGCGCTGCCTCGAGTGGGTGCTGCGACGAGAGCGGTTGGGACCCAGAGCTGGGCTGTGCCAGCTGGGAGGTTGGTGGCTCGGGTCCCCCAGTGCACCCTGCCCACATCTCTGCCTCCCGGGAGGGGTGGGCAGGAGGTGCCTGCTCAGGCCGAGAGCGGGATGGGGAGGGGGTGGCAGAGCACCTGAGCCTCAGATTGCAGAGTTATAAACCCAAACTGACAGCGTCGCTCCTGCAGAGTTTAGCTTGGCACACAGAGCTCGGTTACACCCTGCTCCCCCTGGCCTGCTCCTCAGCTGTCCTCTGCAATGAGTGCTGGGTTTGTGAGTCAGCTGAATCTCTGGATCTCGGTGTAAACACGCCGGCTCCAGAGCAGCCATAAAGCACTATTAATTTGGGGAGCGCTGTAGGGATTACATACATATTTAACAGCCGAGGCACTGAACATTAGGACGCCACTCGCTGCAGTAATGTATCTGCAGGTCTCAAACATTTCCTAGGGGGTAATTCTGAACTCTGTGAACCACTTATTCACGGACTATTTCACAATTTATTACTGAAAATGGCCAGACATCCAATTCACAAGCTCTCTCAGTTTGCTAATCGATTTCTCAGTGAAGGTGCCCTCAATTTCATAACTTCACAGTTCCCATATTGCTTGGGGAGAGTGGCGCTGGCTGCTGGGGTAATATTTCTCTTCCAAGAAGTCACTGCAATATGAGCAAAAGAGGGAAAAAAAACCCTTTCATGCTTTTCCTTTCAAAGGTTCCTCCTCTGGCTTTTCTGCAATCATTTACACCAGTGCAAAAGTACAAAGGGATGTTGCAAAGGCAAATAAAATTTTGGGTTGTATTCCATTTTTTAGAAATCCAGTATATTAAAATGCAATTATTGCAAAACTCAGGTCTAAGCACACATCTCCTTGCAGGCAAGGGGGTTGCAGGACAGCCGTGGTTTCGAGGTAGATACCCCGTGGCACGTGCATGGGACCAAGGAATGGAGCAGTTGATGGGAACTGGTATCACCCTGTCCAGGGTGTAGTTTGTACATACAGCACACGAGGTGAAAATGCTGCCTGAAAAACACCATGTCAAAGGCAGGGGGCTGACAGGTCTCTCCTGGCTCCATGGGTTTTATGTTACCAAGGCCTTAGAGGCACAGGGATCATCTCACCCTGGACCCAGATGTTTCCAAAACTCTGGCCACGCATCTTAACCCCGACAGGGTGCATCTTATCTGGTTTCTGCTTTCTGAACACTCCAAGAATGTGTAAATGCAACAGAAACCCCCCAAAACCAGACTGTGCATCGTGCCTGAGCGCACACACGATGCTGGGAGGGTCTTAAGAGGAAGAGTCTGGTTCATGCTGAGCTGCTGAGTGCCTCTTGCTCTGTTGTTTCTCTGTGCTTCAGCAGCAGCTCCTGGTGTGAGGGTTCGTTTCGGCAGCTGTGGCCGTGGGGACCCTCGTGCCGCTGGTCACACACGGCACAGGAGCACCTCGCGGTGACGCCCCGTACGCAGACCCGTCGAGGTCTCCTGGGACTGGAAAGGTGGACATTTTTGGATTGGGAAGGGAAGGGATTTTTCCAGTCTCCCCAGTATGTGGAGACATGAAAGTGGTGTGTTACTGAGCGTAGACAATGAGCTAAGCCTGCCCCTGACTCCTGGTGAGAGGGACTTTAATGAAGATATTTATTCAGAGCAGATACTACGTGGTGAATGGGAAGTTCATTAGGAGGAGCACCTAATTTGCAAGGAAGGCTGCAGTAGCATCTGTATTTGGCTCACACTCTGCCTGCCCTCCCTGCTGACTTCTTGCTTGCAGATCCTTTGGTCCCAGCCCTTCTGCCCTGGACTGAGTCCTTCCTTCCTCTGTTCCCTGGGCACAGCCCTGTGCTGTGATCCTAAACCCCACTCTGTCGGGTCGTGTCCTTTGGGACGCAGGGACATCCCAAGGGATCGCCCTGCTCCACACCCAGCAGGGAATCCCCTGCTGGCTCTTTCCTCTTTGCTCCCTGAAAATACCAGAATAAAACAGGCCAGAGAATTTCCACACATTCCATATGCTTCCTAGCCCAGGCCCAGTGTGGGTACACTGGCCAAGGGCCGGTATCTTTTGTTGCTTCCTGGTGACATGCTGTGTGCCCGTGCTGTGCAGTACACCCCTGTAGAAACCAATGCCACGAGTCATAATTCATTAGATAGTAAATAAAAATTCACTCTGATCTGATGCCTGCTGTCAAATCCAATAGTGAATGTGAGAACAAAACAGGGCATGGTAGTTGGAAGCGGAGGAGACCTGTTTAGCAGCCGTGGTGTGCTGGATAACGGCATTACTTGTGGCTGGTTTATCCAGTATGTACTGAGGAGGGGAGAAGAAACACGATTGTCACAGCTAAACCAGCATCTCTGGTTGTTCTTAGTATTTGCTTTCCTCTGTGTCTGAGGTGGGCAGTGCCAGCCCTCCAACATGCCCACTGCTGCCCAGGCAGGTGCTGGTGGTAGATGAGTGTCTTGGCGTGTTCCTGGAGCTCAGGACATGGAACCTGGCCAGCCCTGCAGCCATGGGGGGACCTGGCCATGCAGCTGAGGTGGAGGAGCTCAGCGGGGGTGAGCGGGAGCCTCCCGGGCAGGGGCAGCTCGCCCGGTGCCAGCGGGCCCGTGCCGTGCGTGGGCTGGCAGCCTGCTCAGGAGCAGCGCCATCGGGGGGTGCTGCCCCTGGGTGCAGGTGCTCGGGCATCACCTGGCCCTGATGAGCCCAGCCCACGTCAGGGGCTCTCCCTCAGCTTCCCAGAGGGACTGTATGGGATGCTCTGAATTTTCAGAGACATCAGGTATCCCTGAGATTAGTGGGTGGAGGGTAAAGACAGGCTGGCAGTCTCCTACCAGAACAGTGGTGACAATCAGAGATCTGTTGCTCAGCGAGTCCGTGACATTAGGCCCTCGTCCTTTGGAAATTTCAGTGATGTTCAACCCATCAGACGGGCTCCACGCTCCAACCTGAAATGAAGCAAGCAGAGAAACGCATGAGCACCCAGCTGACATCTTTCCCTTGCTCCCAGCATCCTTACTGCCCTGGAAAATGGGGCCTGGTGCTTTCACCTGCACTAAACAGAAGCAAAGCTGAAATGATCATCTCGTATCACCTAAAGAGAAGCTTTGTGTTAACCCTTCCATCACAGCTCATTCCAGCGACACACGTATGACCAACAACCCCTACGCTGCCCTCTGATGCAGCTCCAGGAAAGAGGAATACAATGTTCCATGCTGACTGGAATTTGGGGGCCAGATGAGCAATTTGCCAAGGTGCTGTGCAGAGCAAACAATCAACCTGAGCTGAAGAGTCAACTCCAGGCAAGGATAAAGCAGAACAAAAGAGAAATAACCACAAATATGAGGCCATTTTCTTTCTTATTTCCCCACCAGCTTGCTTTGGCGTGAGCACAGCCACAGGTGCCGACAGTCTGAGGTGCTCTGTCGTTCTCAAGCTGTCAATTTTAATAAATGATTAGACTTTGAAGAAGTCTATTGATCCAGAAATAGCAAAACATGTCTCTATTTAAGAGAAGTCGTCTGGGCAGCTCTAAGCCTGTTAACCTGATCTCTGCAGTGCCAGGGAGGCTTTAGAACAAACTTTGAAGGCAGGACTGGCTGACGGACTGTGGCGGTGAGATAAACCTCAGGAAGGCTGGAGGAGTTCGGGATTGCTGCCAGGGAAGGGCGCGGGGTGGCCCATACGGCTGCCTGACAGCCAGAGGAGACAAAGGCCACGTGGAAATGGGAGCAGAGCGGTTCATCTGCAGGGTCAAACTGGGAGATGGCACTCAGAGAGAAACCAAAGGCAGACAGCTGAAACCCACTGGGAAGCCAAGAACTTCCCATCTTTTATTGATTGCTATTTTTAAGATTCTTCAACCTCTTCAGCAGTCCAAGGAGAGGACTCGGTTTTACTGCAGCCCCAAAAAGAGACTTTGTAATGAGCAATGCTGCCTGGAAAAAAAAAACATGTCATAAATTCTAGAAGAGTTTCCATGAACTTTGTGAAAGGCTCTAAATATTTCAGGTAAAACCTAAGCAATCCCCTGTATCTCCCTTCGATCACCCAAGAGCTGCAATGTCAAAAGATTATTACTGTGCATGGGGAAAGAGAAGCGAGTCCAGAGGCCGCTGCCGGCAGCGCTGCAGACTCGGGTGGCTCTGCCTTGCTAAGATTTCTGTAAGAAAATTAAATACATGGCACTAAAGACTGAATTAATCAGTTTAAAATATTTAAAAAGGAAAGGAAAAGGGAGGGGAAAAAAGAAGTGTATTGAGAGAACTGTGCAAGCCAGATAGTCAAACTACATGTAATTAGGTTTAGTTAATACTCCCGTAATCCCTGGAACATCCAAGAGGTATAAGGATCAGGAGTTCAATCCTAAAGCTCAGCAAACATAAGCTATTATACATAATGCACAATCCATATGGGATTTGTTTGTAGTTTGGCATTTTGTTATTTCAGATTAACTATTGACAGAAACCCAGCTTCAGCAGAGATTTGACATCGATACTTTAAAACCCCTCCAGAGTTGACAAGAAGCTTTCAACAAAATAATAGTGGGAACTGTAAAATCTCTGAGCTGCTGGAGAGCCGAGTTGAGCGGCTGCTCCGAGCACACGCCGAGGTTTGCTGGCTTCCTCTGGGCTTTGTGTGGCACACAGTGGCAATAAATACAGCTGGTGCCAGCTATCTGCAGCACACCTGAGGAGTAATAGCTTGACAGATAGTTACTGCGGTTGTCCTGAAACATTTGGATTCATGAGGGATCCAGAAACCCGTGTGTTTTTCTAGGGCAGTCTGTCGGTGCCGCTGTACTCGGGGAAGGTGAGTTGGTGATGGGGTTTAGATGCTATAAACAAATTATTTTGTACAAAAGAAGAAGGAAGTCAGGCTACACAGGTTGTCTCCTGCTCAGTTTTGTGAGGAGGTGGCATCTTCCCTGCTCCTTTCCTGCCTCCCTCCAGCACAGGCTGGTGGATCGCAGCTGGGGCTGAAGGTCATTGGGTGCGTTTGAAACGTTTTCTTTAGTCTGTATTTGACACCAGAAACGCCACTAGGAGAGTGCTGCCGTGACCTTGAGGTCTTCTACGAGGAGCAAGCACGGCTGCCGTGCTGTGAAAGTGTGGCAAGGGCTCATTTCAAACCAAAGGAAAAGGGAAAAGGGGGATGGGGAGTCAAGCCGTTTGCTCCGGGGAGCTCTGCCGTCCCCCCGACCGGGAGGCTGGATCAGACGGCTGCCTCCGGCGCTGCCCCCGTCGGCTTGATGAACTCCCTGCAGAAGTCATCTGTGCCGTTGGGCTGCTGGCTGCATGGCCAGGGACAGCTCCAACCCCTGCTCCCGCCTGGCCTTTCCCACCTGCATCCCGGAGCTTAGGGGCTCGGCACATCCCGACAGCGGCTCGGGAGGGGGTGAGCTGGAGCGGGGTTTGCTGCCCTGTCTCGACGTTCTCCTGTAAATCTACAAGGCACCGTCAGCAGAGCAGGGACCTGGCACGGCTCACCAAGGGGCCAGGCTGAGGGAGCCCATGGGTGCGTCCTGTGCCGTTACCCGGCACGGTCCGGGCGCGCTGGCTGCTGGCACCAGCTCTCTGCCATGCAGGGCTGTCCCCACCAGGCCACTCGCTGCTCTCCTGTCCGAAACAAACTGATCTCACCAGGGCAGCCCTGTTCCAGGGGCTTTCAGGCTTTGCATAGTGCCTTTTTAAAGAAAATAACTGAAGAGAAGGAAGTGAAATAAATCCCCTGAACACCCGAGAGTCAGATTGGCACATCAGTGTCTTATTTCTGGGCCCAGAGATCTGTGCTGACCAGGAGGGGCTGAGGCTGCAGCCTTCATCCCGTGGGCAAACCTGGCCACCAAACCAGACCCCTCCAAAACCACACTTTGCTCTTTTCCTTATTGTCCCTGCGATAACACTGAGAAAAATAAACCAAAATACACATTGCAGCCTCCTGTGGAATCATGGCTGGAATAAGCAGGTGCCATTGCCAGGTCTTGGGTGATTTTCATCGTGGGAAGTCACTCTGAGATGATGCTTTCGAGAGCTGGTGGCTCCTCAGGGAAAGACCAAGCCCAGTGAGATGAGGGTGGGACAAACATGAGTCCTTCCTGGGCAAGGAGGGGTTAATGGCTGCTCAGAAAGTTTCCTCTGCATCCACCATCCAAGGAAAGTGCCACAGGCATTTCTGCACCAGCCGCTAATCCCACCCATGCACCTCGCTCCGGGCTGGTGTGTCACGGAGGAGGCATGGAAAAGGATCTGGGAAATCCCACAAACTAAATATCCTGTTATATAAAAAAGAGAAAACATGGAACCAGTGCAGCCACCAGCTGTTTTCTGTAACCTGTCAGGGTTAGGGTAAGCCACGTGCAGGTAGGACAGAGCCTGCCTACCTTCTCCAGGCCGTCCTCCTTGAGGCTGACGATATCCAAATCAAAATCCGTCCGTAAACCACTGGTCTTGTTAAAGACAATTCGTCCCGTTAATCCTTCCCACTGGGCCTGTGGAGGGGAGGAAAAGTAGCAGGGCTGTTACTTGGTATCACAGATAATCTTTTGCCCTCCACAGTATGTTCTTTTAATTAGTCCTTACACTTGGTTTTGCTCCCCGAAGAGCATGATTAATTAATAATCACTTCATCACTGTTCAGACTGCAGAGCTGTAGATTTTCTTAACTCTCTTGCAGTCCTTGCTACAGTTTTTGTTTGCACCTTTTGTGTTCACCAGCTGTTGCAGGACGTGATGACACAGTAGAAAGCCGCCTGCATTTATCATGGCATCCTTGGGTGCTGCATTTATCCTTGTGGTACTGATAAATGCCAGGCTGCAGGGAGCTGGGTTTGGGACAGCTCCAGCCAAGCTCACAAATAATCCTGTTCTGCACAAACCTGCTGATGCTTCCAAGGTGTGTGGAAGGTAAAATGTCCTAAACACACCTCTCCTTGCTTTCAGATGGAATGTGGAGCACAGGAGGATAAGGGCTTGTGCACGTTAGCAGGCTCTGTCGTTTTGAATTGGGCCAGGGAATTTGGTGGGTGGGTGGGTGCTGTGTCGTCACCCTAGTTCAGCGTCCCTGGGACAGGCATGGGGCTGGTGCCCAAAGGGGCTGGGGGAAGCTCTGACCCTGGAGGTGTTCAACACTCGACTCCATGAGGTCCTGCACAACCTGGTTGGATTTGGGAGCCAGTCCTGCTCTGAGCAGGAGCTTGTGCTAAAGATGTTCATGTTAGTTTCAGCCCAAAGGAACCCCTGATGCTGTTTCTTTTCCCACTGCTCACTTGGCAGCATCACCAGAACGAATTCAGGAGATGAGCAAACCAGATGCAGGCTGTGTTAGCAGAGCAGACACCAAGGGACAGCATGGGATATGATGCCTGCTCTGCCTGGGGACCGTGCTGGGCTGTGCTGTGAGCATCCATCCCGAGGAGGCTGCTCCCCCAAGAGCGCCAGGCTGCTGCCGGGGTTCCCTGCTCTGCTGTCGCAGCTCGGTGCTGGGGAGCTGGGGCTGGGGCTGGGCTGTCCCCTGAGCAGCTCAGCCACGCTCACTCCTCGCTCATGAATGTGTTTCCTTCGTGAGCTGGGGAGCTCGGGAGATCCTGGTGTGAGGAAGGTGTCGTAATGTGTTCTCTGGGGGGGAATGACTGGCAAGTCTCCCAGTAAATACACTCCTCTGGCTCTTCCTCATTAATTCCTGAGGCATAATGACAACCTCCCCCAGCCTCACCACCCATGAGTTTTGGGGTGGGCTGTACTGTTTGCTGCTTCTGGCATGCAGGTGGTTTGCCAGGGGAGCCCCCCAGGAGCCAGGGAGTGTTTAAGGTACCCAAGGGGAGCAGGCCCAGCAGCGTGCTCAGCCCTGCACCAAGCAGATCTGAGAGCCCCCAGGGGCTGCACAGCACCCAGGAGCAGACTGGGGGTGCACAGCAGCCCCGCAGCCCCCCGTGGGCTCTGATCCCGATGGTGTGAGTCCCGTCTCTGGAAGCAACCCCAAGCACCCATGGTCCTGGTCTGTGGGCAGGCGGTGGCTGCAGTGAAGCATGTCCCTTCACTCCCACCCCCATGCTTGGCACTGTCCCCCCGGTTTCTGGGGAGCCCTGACAGCACATGGGGTGAAGGTGCCTCCCCAGGGATGGCAGGGCCACCATCCTGTCCCCTTACCCCATGGCAAGTGGGCACAAGCAGTATCTGTGGGGAGAGCCAGGGCTGGGGACGCGGGTGTCGGCGGTGCAGCATCGCTCTGTGCTAGAGGAGTTTAGAGAAAGCAATTCCTGGTGCTGGGTGGCGATGGGAGGAAGCTTATCCCTGGCCGAGCTGACGTGCTGCCAGAGGGGAACGACAGGCAGGCACTGGAGTGTGAGGCCCAGGGTAATTTGCAAAAGGAGCCAACCAAACAGATTATTTACACTCTCTTTTGGCAGCTGGCTGGAGCAGCTCTGCAGAAGGGAACAAAGCACGGAAGAGGAGAGAGAGGCAGGAGAGGAGAGATGCCTATTAAGAGAGAAGTTCGTTCTCTCCGTGATGGGAGGGAGCTGTAGGAGACACTGCAAACCCAAGAGGGTTTTCAGTGTCTCCTACAGCTCTGCCTTCCTTTTATTCTTATGTGAGGATTCCTTCGTGCAGACAGAGCCAAACCCGGAGCGGGGGTGAGTGCAGGGGTGCCTGCGCAGGGGGCTCCTGGGGGGGCTGCGCACCTCTCAGGCAGCTTCCCCGTGAGCTCAGGCTCATAAACACCCGTGCTTTGGGTCTGCTTGCCTGCTTCAGCCAGTTGCAAACAAGCAATTACGTGGGCTGAACACACAGAAATCCGAATGACTGAGAACAGGGAACGAGGCTGCCTCCGCGCTCCCTCGGCTCCCCACTTGCTCAATCCAGAGCCGTTGGGGGCACAGGCAGAGCCAGGCAGCGCTGCCAGCAGGGCCTGTGGGACCCAAGTGGCACCGCCTGCCCTGTGCAGACCCCGGGCACGTCTCCTGTAGAAGGCAAACGGCCATTGCTCTGCCAGGAACCGGCCGCGGAGGGAGCGCGCTGCAGCCGCTCATGACGCAGGAAGAGGCCAGGACAAGTCTCAGTGACAGCACGGGAGACTGCAGCTCCTTTTGGATGTTCTGGCTCGGCTGCACAGAGGCTATTTTGAAGGCAAAGAGGGTTTTTTTCTCCTTTCTGGGTGCATTCTGCAGCCTGGTGTATATCTGTGCTTAGACCTGCGCCGTACCCCTACCCGCCGAACCCTCTCTGCCATGTGCCCGCCGTCCCTTAGCGCTGAGCGGCTGCACCGCCTCTGCTGGGGCACTTTGTGCTGGTGGGGGGCAGTTACAGCTGCAAATGATGCTGTTACCTCTTTTATAAAGTTCATGAAGCGGCCACCGAACCTCCAGGCTTTGTGGCGATGGCACTGCAGGGAGTTGACGGTCATCTGGGGGGCGCGCTGGTAGCAGACGGAGACGACGTGCACCGCGTCGTACAACAGGGCAGCGTCTGTCTAAAGTAGAGGGGAGATGGGTTTGTGTTGATAGTGGTACCAGAGCGAGGAGGAAGTGTTTGGGGAGCAAAGCAGAGGGAGTCTCTAATCACAGAATCACACAGTATTAGGAGTTGGAAGAGACCTCGAAAGATCATCCAGTCCAACCCCCTTGCATGAGCAGGATCACCTGGAGTAGATCACACAGGAATGTGTGCACATTGGTCTGGAATGTCTCCAGGAGACTCCACAGCCTCTCTGGGCAGCCACAGGAGAGGCTGCAAGAGCCCCTGCCCAGCACCCAAGGGTTTCTGTCCAGGACCACTACCACCCATCCCACCTCCTGGGTGTCCAACACTGCTGGCAGCTCTCCGAGGGCACGGCCAGGCTCCAGGGATTCCCTGGGATGTAAAGGCCTTGCCCTCAACACATCTGCTCTCACACCAGACTTGTGTACACCTCCAGGCTGAACCCCCATGCAGAACACGTGCACAGGACGAGGCCTGACGAGCGCGTTCTGCTGCGCGGCTCCTCGGGCTCACAGATCAGAGCTCTGCCTTGAAACCACAGACTCTGACACGTCACTTGTCTGCGTGCACCTGCTCTGGTGTTTCAAACACACTCACTCTGCATTGTCAGCCAAGCAAGGGAGCTGCTCCTAAATGTGGAGGGAGTAGCAGAATTTTCTTAGTCTGTTTTGTCTGGGTGTGAAAAAACCTGCAGGAGAACATACTACCCCCACTGTTTTATATATGGGGGAATAAGTAACAGAGACGTTAAGTGGCTTGTCTGTGGGCATGGAATTTTCCAAAGTGACCCAAACTGTCACTGAAATCAGGACCTCGCAGATTTGTAGCATCTTCCCGTATTTCAGTGGTTTGAACTAGGAAGACTCTTTTTTCCCCTTCCATATACTGTGATGGTTTTAGATTCAATTTGAGATGCCCCATCTCACCTCCAAACACTGATCAAGAAAATTGGATTTATTTTCCTCTCTGATACAGAGAGTCCTCCTAGTGAAAATATATTCTTTGCCAGCTTCACAGAGCTCCAAACCAGATGTGAGTGCAGCAGCAGCATAATAAACCACAATAAAACAAAATAATACAGCAAATAACCGGACAAATATGTAACAGGGTGTGGGCATGGAGACAATCCTCCAACACTGGCAGACATCCCCATGACCTTCCCTTCCCTCAGTGCCTGGGCATGAGGAGCAGGTGCCCAGCCTGCATCCCGTGGGGCAAACCCAACAACAGGCAGGATCCCCTGGAAGGGGCAGTGAGGGGGTGGGAGAGGAGCCAGTGCTGTTGCAGGCAGTGTGATGCTGCAGTTGAGGGCAGTGCTGCGGGACAGGGGGGTGCTGAAGGGGAGTGGTGGGCTGTCCTCTGAGGAAAAGGGAGAAGAACGGGAGGGACTTGAGGAGCAGCTTCAAGGTGAAAGTCTGGGAAGCTTTGCCACTTCGGGGGAGCCTGGCAGATCTGGAGGGAGAGGGAAGGAGCCAGTCAGCAGTTATGGGATGGAGACAGCCTCGCAGGGAAGACAGATGGGCGAGCAGGTGCTGTACCTTCCGAGCAGTAACTCAGCGGAGCAGAGCTGCCATCAGGCCCTAAAAGGAGTCATCAAAGCTGCAGCAAAGCCCATCTCTGGGCATGGCTTTGGCTCCCTCTCCCTGCATCAATCTCGGTGAAGTGCCTGGTGCAGCCTGGCCGTGTGCTGTGCTCCCAGCCCCTGGGGGCGGGTGTTCGCTGCTCTGGGGACGGTGTGCAGCGAGGGGGGAGCTGAGCCCTGCAGGTCCCTGCGGGGCAGGTCCCAGCTGCCTGGTTCGGACGATGGGATGGGAGTGGTTTGGGCTGGGCAGAACAACTTGCAAGGTGATAGTCCTGCCCTGAGCTGAAAGAGGGCTTGTGAGGGGCAACCAGAGAGATGGGGTGCCCTTTCCTGGCGCTCCAGGGTTTGGGGCACACTCAGCCCCTCATCTCCCAGCTCAGCGAGCACTTGCTGGAGCTGCACATCAGACAAGCACAGAGAAATCTGTCTGTGGCTGAGCTGGGGGGGGAGATGCCCAGCTGGTGGCAGCTCCCTCTCTTCTTGTCCACAGTGGAAATAACCAGGGTTCTTCCCCACCGTGCTCAGCCCTTGCTGGAATGGAAAGCTTTGAACTTTGCCCATTTTTGGGGTAGCTTTTACTGGCAAGAAGGGAAGGGAGGGAAGGAACACAGAGTCTCAAAACTGTCGAATTCATTGGCAGCTGGGCCTGCCAGAGGCGAGTGGTAACACAGCACTGGGCTGTGGAGGACTCACCAGCCGAACTGGCTGAGTTTGCAGGATGGTTACTGGAAGTAGCTGCCTTGAGAGGGACACCTGGGATGTGTCACTACTAGTACCAGAACTGAGAACAACATTAACCCTTTGTGAACGTTCCTGCCTTCCCTTCCACTCCGCTCTGCTTTGTTTAAACTTCTCATACCATCATGACACCGTCGAGCAGTCCCAGCTCGGCCTTGGGCGCTGACTGCAGCCGCTCCATGGACCACTTCTCAATGATGGAGGACACGTGAGGGTTCTCCACGTTGAGGATCCGGAAGCCGGTCAGGTTCACTCCGGAGTAGCGGTAGGGTTCTAGGTCTAATGCATAAAGATCCTTAAAAGAGAGAAACCAGTTTAAACATTGTGCTTAGCTTGGGGTTTGTTGCCTTTTCTGCATCGGTTTGTATCTGGGTTTGAAGCAAGAAGGCAGAGCCCACAGAAGGTGGGAGGGAGGACAATGCCCTCACCAGGCTGAGGGATCACCCTGTGTGTTGCCACCAGTCACTGCTGGCAGAGACTCGTAGGCACTACTGGGACTGGGGAGTCACTTGTGCCGCTTCACCCACAAACCACAGAGGGAAACTCCTGCCAAAGAGCTCACTGTGAGAGGCAAGTGACTTGTGGGGGATACAACCAGACTCACTACGTGTAACCATGAAAGAGGCTTGTGTCCAGGGTAGGGGGGACAAAGCTGGTTCCTGTGTCTGGAGCTCTTCCCACAGAGGACTTGCAGTGAGGGCAGCAGCCCGTGGGGTGCTGCGGGTGCAGCGGGTGCAGTGGGTGCAGTGGGTGCTGCGGGTGGCGCAGCGCCCGGAGCGCAGTGCCCGTCTGCAGACGGCCATCAGAGGAGCCGAGACACATCCCTTGACCTTACAACCAGCCTACACAGTCTGCAAGTGAATGAGGGTGCCCTTTACAGCACTCAGAAACCCGCAGCCAGGCAGCCCTCGGCTCTGCTGGCAGCTGGCCCACCAGCATCCCTTGGCAGGAGCGAGAGGGGCGCTTCTCTGATGCAGCTCTTGGCTCTGCTGCACGTCTGAACGGTAACTGCAGCTCAGGGATTGACCCAGCACCTGGGCTGAGGGCTCTGGGGTTGGACACCACGGCAGGAGCACACCCAGGGCAGCTGAGCTGAGCAGGAGGATGAGTGTGGGGACAATGGCAGCTGGAGGGGGGGCTTCACTCGTGGCCTTGTTGGATGGGCTGTGTTTCATCAGAGTTTATCCTGAACGATTCCTGCCGGTAGTAAAGGTGTGGGGAGGCGGAAAGGCAACGCCACCGTCTACAGTGGTAGAGGGAGGGGGTGAATATGGGAACAGTGTTTGTGGCTGTCACAGGGGAATAGAAAAAAGTTTAAATAGTGTGTGAGACTGTGTGTCAGTGGCTGTGCTGCTCTGGTAGGACATGGCCATGCTGTGGGTTCCACCAGACACGGTGTCCATCAGCAGCAGGCTCTGTTCTGCCCACGGGGCAGCTGGAAAAGCACCGGTCCTAAAGCACAGAGCCCCAGGGAAGCCTAACCAAATCAGCACCTGCCAGCAGAGACTTCACTCTGGGTGGGAGAGCAGGGAATGCTTACAGCTGGTTTGCTTTAATAAGCTTTGGGGGTTTGACCTTTTCCTTAAGCACTGGCCTCTGCCTTGGCACCCCCAGGCAGGCTGCTGATGGATGCCGAGCTTCAATCCGCAGGTGCAGCCGGGGACCGAGTCATTAATCACACCCACAGTGCGGCTCAGGGCTTTGTCACTTGTGGGGCTGGGTTTTCCTCTGAAAAATTGCAAGTACAAACTGCACATCTCGTTAAAGGGCATTGTGAGAACCAGGCCATCATGTTGACTTCTAAATGACTTATGGTAACTAAGGGCAGGCACAGCTGTGCATCCTCAAACAGATGCTTCTGTCTTTGGATGTGAGGGTCTGCAGCGGTCCTGGCCCTGGCCCACCGGGATAGATTTGGGTTTTGCAGGATTCATAACTTTTTGTCAGACACTTCAGTTTGTGTTCTGGAAATCATTGTGGGGAACCATTATTTTTGGTTGCAGAAGTGGATCATTTCCCTTTCTGAACATGGCTGGATGTGACAAACTGATTCACTGAGCTCCAGCTCGCCTGGTGCCCATCACACAGGTGTCAGACCTCCAGGCCTGGCCACTGTTCAGGTCTGACTGGTGTTTCGGGTGCCCTCCCTGTTGTGTCACTCTCCACTGATGCTTCATGTCACCAAGATCCTAGAGAAGACAACGTCCCATCAGGTTGGTTCCATAAGTCTCAGTGGCAACCTGATTTATCAACTCCTGGATTTAGAGGTTAATTAAGAATATGAGCTGAGTGTCAGAACGTGGAGGGGGGTGGGGGGAAATCACTGAATCAGTTTCTTCTGGACTTTCTGCTCTTGCACAGCCACAAATTGAAACATCTGGTTCTATTTTCCAGCTCATCTACACTCCCTTTCACTCGTTATTTTCTGTACTGCAGATTAGTTCTCCCCCCCCTTCCTGCTGCCTTTGAGAAAGTTTGTTCTCTGCTTCTGTGCGTCTCCTTTCTTGGACACCTCTCCCACCTCCCCAGGTACAGCCCCAGGTTTGGTTCACTGAGTGCAGGCAGCATGGCTGGGGCTGACCCTCACCAGACCTGGCACCCAGGAAGGGCACCCTCCATCCACACAAGCACCCATGGGTGATGTGTCCATGGCTGAGGGTCCGTCTGGGCAGGGGTTTGCTCGGGCAGCCGCCGCTGGGAGCGGCCGTGGCCGCTGTGGCAGGTGTGTCCCACGTGGAGCAGTGACCTCTGTGTACACACACACGTGTGTCCTGTCCCGCGTCTCACACCGGTACCCTGAGTTGAACAGAGCACCTGGTTGTCAGCACCAGTGGAGAACTGGACTGGTTTGGGCTGGAGAAGGCTGGTTGGGTGTGTAATTCTTGTTTACATCGACCCAAAGCATGGGAAGAGGTTCCTCCTCCCGCCTGTCCATCGCTGCTCTCACAGCAGAAGTGACAGCAGGGAAACTTCTGTGGTTTCACCAGCTGCTGGGAAAGTCCTGCTAGTCTGGAGTTTAAGGGGTGGTCACTGCTCAGGACCTTGCAGGATGTGAAATCTGTGTGTGCATTAGACAAAGGCTCAGAAGGGTTGTTCCTCCTCCTCCTCCTGGGGTGGAACAGGCTGGTGGGTCTCTCCACGCTGAAGTCAGTGAACTGTAGCCTTGCTGCCGAGCACAGTGTTGAAGCGTTTCATGCCAAGTGTTGATGCACAGCACTCAGTATTGACTGGGGACCTTTTAGAAACATTCAGTATAACATAATAGACTAATTCATTAGCACCCCATGGGTCTGGTGCTGTAGGAGCTGAAGCACATGCATTGCGAGCTAGGAAAACATTGCCTTGAGGAACGACAGATTAAAATATCTTTCCCATGATATAACTGTTATTTCAGGAAAGTGGCATTAATTGTGATTGCTTATCTATTAATTTATTATAATTCTTCTTTTCCCACCTCCAGGCTGTACCTACACACGAAATGTACTCTAGGCTCAGCTGGGGCTGAATAATAGGAGGTTATCTGGGAAATGCTTAAAGCTGCCTGGAATAGATAATGGCAGCAGGGGTAATTAAAATGTCTTTTGCATTTGAAAAATAAATTTTGCCATTTTTAAGGGTTAGTTTCGTCTGTTTCTTTCCTAAAGGCAAAAAGACAAATTGGATTTTCAAAATCACACGAAATTCAACAGTATCCTAGACAATGGCATCCTAAATGGAAACAAGTGGTGTGCCAAACCCCAAACCAGAATGCTCCCTGGAGAGGAACTGGACCCTGTTTAATGGGGGTGGAGCTCGTTTCAAGCCGAGTTCTTCTCATGCAGAATAAACCCGCAGTGCTGAGCTGCTGACTGCAGCAGGGCTGCTCCTGGCTTTGGAGGGGCACCCAGATGAACACGCTCCCCAAAACAGATCCCTGGCTCTGACTGCAGCTCAGTACCATCAGCTCCCATCTGTGGGACCACAGCCTTGCAAACCCCAATGTGCACTCACCTTTCAGCGTGTGGGTGGCTGCACTGGGACCAAAATGACTGAAACAAAGCCAGAACCTGCATCTGCACAAAGCCAGAGGAGCTCCAAAGGAGCTCACTGCTCCCAAAGTGGTGAAGGAAAAGACTGACATCTCCCAGAATGAGCATCCAGGTGATGCTGCAGATGCAGAGATTCTTCAACCAAATCATTGTGGGCTGCCTCTAAGGTGAGGTTGTCTTGCCCTGCTCTCACCTCCTTGTTGGGGTACCAGCCTGCCCTTTCCCTTGCTCTTCCCACCCCACTGCTGCAGAGTCCTGGAGCTGGGCAGAGCTTGTTCAGGACAGGACACCCAGCCCGCTCTCCTGCCGCTTAAACGACCTCCTTGTGTGTGTGAAAAGATGTGAAAGATGTTGTCACAGATTAGATACTTTACCAGAGTGGTGAAGATGAAGTGGTAGTACTCTGTCATCATTCCCATTGCCATGGCCTTGAGGAGAGTAGAGAAGAGAGGTTAGTAAGAGTGGGTGTAAGAATGTAACACCATAAACCTGGCTGAGCTGGTCTGGTAGCTGCTGCAGGAGGCAGACCCAGGAGCACAGCAGGGTCTGGGCTCTGGAGCACTCCCAGCTCAGCTTGTGCTTGGCCAGGAGGAGCTTGTGCCTCTGTTGGCACGGCTGGGAGGGGGTTGTCTGTCCTTCTCACATACCAGGCAATGAGCAGCCCTGCACAGACCTGTGCAGAACGACCATAAGTCACCCCAGACTTAGGGTTACAAGTCTGGGTACCCGTTGAGAAGCTAAGGAAAAGGCTTTATATTTCTTACACATGTATTTCCAGTGCCCAGCATCCCCTCCCGTGTAGCTCTTGTCTGTGTCCCTCCTTCCTGCACACACAGCCAGATTCTAATGCAGCCCCTGGTTTAGAAATGGGTCAGTAAAAGCAGAGTCACAGAGTTGGGGAGCGGGGCCATCTCCCATCCCTCAGCCTTTGGAGACTGTAGTCCAGAGCTGAGGACTCTTGGCCAGCCCCGACACGAAGGGTGGTTTGTGCAGATTGCTGGGATTTGCATAACTGAGCAGCAGAGAGAGGAGAGATGACTGTGGGCTGAAGGGACCTGGGCTGGGTGACCTTCTCCAGGCCCTGCACGACATGTTCCTGCCTATGAGAAGGGTCACCTTGAACTTGGAGGCTGACCAAAAGACAGAGATACCAGAGATACCCTCGAGTTTGTGATGCTGACTGTGTGAGTGTTTTCTGGAGAGAACAGATGCAAGAGCACTTTAAAATCTCCACCGATGAGAGAGCGGCTCCGAGTCCCCCCAGGAAATGTTTGCTTCCCTTGGTTTCTGCTAAAATTACTGGGGCAGAATGTAGCTCCAAGGAAGGAAGTGACAGTTTGAAAAGAAGCAAGATGTCAAAGAAACAGGGAAAAGGGAAGGATCTAGATATTGTAACTCTGGAGTGTGTGAGTGCCCCACGTCCCCTGGCCTGGAAATACCTGGCAGCTGTCCCTGTGCGGTGGTTTGTCCCTGTGGGGCTCTGTCCCTATGTGTCAGTCTGTCCCCTCCTCCCTGTCTGCCTGGTGGGGTTGCATCACTCTCCTGCCCTTCGTGTCTGGGTGCAGAGATCCGGAGCAGGGATGGACACCCTGCATCAGCTGGTTGACATGAGCTGCTGGAGTCAACCACGAGGTTCCAGGTCAGGTTCTGCAGCTGGATCAGTGCAGATGCACAGTCCAGAGCTGCTGTAAGCCCCAGCTTCCCAGTGCTGCAGCCTGTGAGCGGGTGCAGCTGGGGTGTGGGGACATGAACGGTGACAGCCCTGGTGGAGAAGCCACAGGCAGCCGCCGGGATGAGGGCGGCAGCTCCATTAAAGCTGAGCCAGGCACATCTGTGCGCTGCGGCGTGCGGCAACTGTGCCCAGACAGCTGCCGAGGCGGGGGGAGAGGCTGGGAAGCCAGGGAACAGATGCAGAGCGTTAACAAGTGACCAGAAACGAGTAGGCTTGAGAAGCTGGGGTAAGATGGGAAGGCCCTGCAGCAGCCTAGCTCTGAGACAGGCTTCTACAATGAATTCTTTGTCCAAGAGGGCAAAATAGTGAATGGTTTGATGTCTCGGTCGCTCCAGACTGGAGCAGTATGTGCAGTGTCATCTGTACATCTTTGTGCCAGCTCTTGTGTTGTTATTCGTGGATCACCAACCCATGGAGGTTTGTTTGGGGTTTTTTAACCAGTTTAAAAGTACTACCCAGATTTCCAGGGAAGAGCCTTGCTACTCACGTGCTGTGGGAGTGAGTAACCCTGAACACCTCGGGAGCAGGGCCCGGGCCGGCTCGGTGCTGTGTGCTTACTCAGAGCTGCCTCCTGAACATTGGCTCTGGTTGCTCAAACCGTTTCTCATCACCTAGACACACACTTAAAATCCAGTACCCAGTGGTGGAAATTAGAGCACAAGCCTTGAGAGATTCATTTTTATCCCTATGGGCCGAGATGCTCTGGACACTGATGTCTGCAAAGCTGACTGACATAGGCAGAGGATAGCAGTGACACATGGGCTGTTCTCAGGACATGTTCTCTGGGCCATTCATCCCAGGACTTTTTCTGTCTGCTGGTCTTTTAACACTGCAAAGAAGAGCAGACTCCCCTCTTCCAGGGAGGTGGGTTTGGCTTTGCCCAGCTCAGGCTCTGAGCGGAGCGTGTGGAGCACAGTGTGGCACAGGGCTTGGGAACCTGCTTTTCTGTCCCATCCCGTGGAAAGGAGCTGTTACCCAGGTGAAGGTGCATTTCTTGCTATAGGCAGAATAATTGGGAAAAGATCTGGTTTCTGAGCTTCCTAATTCTTGAGCAAACATGAGTGCCAGCGGTGGGGGAGATGTGAGGGTGCCGGCGTGTCTGGAGCCCCGATGGCTCAACCCGGGCGTGCGGGTGTGCTGAGGCCAGCCAGGATGCAGATCTGTGCCCTCCCAAACTCGGACAGCCTTCACCTGGTTTTCCCCAAGGAAAAATACACTGTATAATGTTGCTAAGCTGAAATCCATGGCTTTGACTCCTGGAAAAATGCAACACACACAAACCCAGCCAGAAGGACTTAGAAAGACTTTGTTCCTCCTAGTTCCCCCTCTCCTCCATCTTCCTCACTCTGCACTCACAGCGACGAGCAGAGCAGATGGCACAATAAACTATAATAAACTGCATGATAAGTGAACAGCACCAAACACAGCCAGCATGCTAAAATAAGGGGCAGGAGACAATGAGTCCCTTATATTGCTTTCTTTAATAATCCCTCCCAGGCTTTCTGATTTCTTTGAGCACTTCCCTCCGTTTTGCACCAAGAAGGATGCAGAAGTCTCTTTCCCTGTGCCTGCTTTCTCAGCCCTTCAGGGGATTTATTTTATGTGGAAGCATCGTGCTGGGCTGATATGAGCAACACTTCCACTGGCTGGTTTTTTAGTATTCTTTGTGAGAGCATTTTCCTCTGCCTTTATATTGACCCTGAAACCTAAAGGCACTTGGAAATGAGGAGGAACTTGGCTGAGCAGCAAACCCTCTGGTCTGCAGAAAACACCAGCGGAGGATCTCAGGGAGGACAGAGAGAGACCAAACGAATGGAAAATCACTGACATCTGCCTTAAAGTCCAAGAACTGCACATGGGGCTCGTGAAGGGACTTTGATGCTGTCCCTCCCCGGCTGGTCCAGCCCTGGCTGCTCACAGTGAGACACAGGCCTGTGTGCACGACTCGAACGGCGCTGTGCGCCCTGCAGGACGCACACGCCCGGGGCGGAGGAAGCACAGGAGGCAGCGGAGATATTCAAAATCACCAAGCATGAAGAGCTCCTACGGGGCTGAATGATCACTGACAGGAGCTGCCCAGAGCACAGTCCTGCCCCGGGCCCTGGAGAGAGAGAGGAGCCAACGCTGCTGCAGATGGCTGTGGGTGGGGGGCCGAGGGCTGGGGCTGCGCAGCCGCAGGCAGGGGCAGGGTGACAGCCTGGCCTGGCGTTAGCTCCTGCCGTGACATTCGTTGGGACAGTCGGTGAAAACTGTAGGAACCCAGTAGTATCCCCCGAGTATGTAAGAGTTGTGTGAGTAGCTGCGGGCTGGGGGTGGAGGGGACCTCACCTGCTTGAGGATCTGAGCTGCCATCAGGTGGCTGCAGTCGAAGATGATGCGGAATTCCCGGCCCCGCTTCATCTCCTTCAGCAGCGGCCGCGCGTCGTCGGTGTCCAGCGGGAGCTGGCGGATCTTCAGCCGGATGTTGTACCTCGATGGGGCCATGATGAGCTCCTGCAGCCGGATCAGCCCTTGAGGCGTCGCACAGACAAAGCCACAGCGTTACCGGAGCTGCCGCCGGCGACCGCAGCAGCCTATTCCTGCCTGTGTTGTTCTATGGGACACAGGAACTCCCACCCTCCTCCCTGAAGGGGCTTGTCAGAGCCGAGGTGTCACACCTCCATCACTAAACCCTCGGGTGTTTCCAAGCCTGGTGTCTCCCTGCTGTGCCCAGCCATGCATCCTGCTCTAGGTGGGAAGAGCAGAACAGTAGATCGGTCCCATCCTTTGACATCTCTGGGATCACGACATATTTTCTTAAGCAAACGTGCCCTTGAGGAAGGACAGTGTGATAATTAGCTATATAATCAATTAAAACCTGTGGTATTTACTGTGCACAACAGCAAAAGAAAAAAAAAGATGCATTTAGATTTATGAATGGCTTAGTCCATAATGGTCACGGAATTGCAGCTTGGACCTTTCTCACTACCTTTAGAATCAATTTCCTTCTTATGCAGAAGGCACAAAGCCACGCTGGGTGCAGCTGAGCAGGAATTATTGATAGCCAATGCTGCAAGAAGAAATTCAGCAGCTGCATATTGCAAGGAGGAAGAGAGAAGCGTGTCCCTCTGCATAGGAGAAGAAATACATTAGAATATGGCACGAAGGGAACATACTGTGACCCACATTTACAAAATAGGAATGTCAAGCTGTGTTCTCATCAGCCCTCCCCTAAAGAAACCATTTGGTTTAGTGGAATTAGGTTGGACAGGCTATCCAAGGCGCCTTTTGTTTTTGGGGGGTTTATCTGTAGTGCTGTGCAGAGCTTTGCTTTGTTTAACCAGCAGCAGCTTGCTTTATGTGGAAAACTTGGTGAGCTCTTTTACAGAGTTAGCCAGAAAACAAAAAAAAAAACAAAAAAAACTTTCCAGAACTTCTTTTGCTTTTAGCTGGGAAGCTGCTTCATCCACTGAGGGCTGTGCTTGGGTAGATGGGCACCCTGGAGCCAGGCACGAGCCGAGCCAGGCCCCACCATGGCTGATTAATGTTTGGTGCTGAGCTGCCAGCGAGGTGGTGCTGAGCACTCCCCGCTCTCCAGGCGCTTCTGGGGGGGTCCCAAGGGCCCCTGAGCCCTGGGGAACCCATGTGAACCCAATGCCTGCTCGGGGGGCGTTTTCTGCTTCATGGTGAGGGTGATGGAGCCCTGGGCCAGGCTGCCCAGGGAGTTGTGGAGTCTCCTTCTCTGGAGACATTGCAGACCAATCTGGACACTGACCTGTGTGACCTGCTCTGGGGAACCTGCTCTGGCAGAGGGTTGGACACGCTCACTGGAGGTCCCTTCCAGCCCCTACAATTCTGGGATTCTGTTTTGCTTCTGAGAGGGTCAGTTAGAAACATTCCTAAATGGGACCCCACAGCAACCCCCCTGTACCCACCTGTACTGTCATCGTAAACCACGGTGGCTGACCTCCACTTCAAGTACTGCACCAGGTCCAGGATGGCGTGGCTCAGGGAGGCGTAGTCCGGGTACAGGTTGACGTAGAAAGTGTCCTTGTTATCCAAAGGGTGATGCTTCCATCGAAGCTGGATGTGTGGCACTTCCAGGGCATTGCAGATCGACTGCACAGCGTTGGTACAGGAGCCTTGGGATGGTCCGAATATTGCTACGACCCCCAGAGCGAGCTGGTCACAGGCTGGANTGTCAGTAAGGTATGGAGACTTCATTGGGAGGGATGAGCTTCAGGGAAGCCATGAGGGGGGAAACAAGAGCTTCTTCCTGAGCTGGATCACGGAGCCATGGGCAGACAGACAAACTTCTGGGCACTCAGAGCAGCAGAGCCTGTTAGTCATGACAGCAGTGAAGAGGAAGAGGGAGGAGGACTGTGGAGGTGGGGGGGCTGCACCAGTGGCTGGGGCAGAGGGATGTTTCTCCCCTCCCCTAATTCAAACGTGCTGCTGTTACCTGATGATAAAAGGTGACTGTTGGGAGGAGAACAGCGTTTCCACACGGAATACCGTGAGGCATTGCCCTATGGACCTTCCTTGTGGATTAGAAGCAAACACTGAAAGGAGTTTGAGGTTTGCAGAGAGGGAAAAGAAAAGGAGAGTTGTTCCCCTGATGGGAAAATGCCTCTGGAAGGTCAGATCCTGAGGGCTTCTCACCTCCATCACTGCCTAGTGCTGGGCACGTGAGCTGCTGGGTCTCGGGCTGTGTTCAATGAGTGGGTGGCCGCAGAGCTGCTGGGTGGGTGTGCTCTTACCTTTCTTGGTTGCTTCAAAGCTGTCGTGGAAGTGAATCCTCTGAATGTCGTAGGTTAGTGTCGTGTTAGGCAGCAGAGTTCTGTTTCTGTTAATAATATTGGCAGAAAACCTGAAGGCTTGTTCCTCAGCACTCATAACCTGGGTGTTGGGGCCATCCGCGTACTCGAAGATTCCTCCTGCAAGACAGGACCAAACCAGCATGAAGCCACAGAAAACTGGATTAGCTGGTTGTTAATCTTACACAGCAAAGATGAGAAAACTCTTGGACAGAGCAGTGACGTTTGCAGTGACACCCAGCTCCAAGTCCTTGCTCAGGAGCACCAACACTTGCTATTTTTAGTGCCATTTTTAGAGCCCTTCTCATTGTTTGTTGTCCCTCATCTTTAGTTACCGAGTTCCTCATTCAGACCAGCAGAGACTTCTGAGTTTCCCTACCCTACAGCTTATCTGCTCACTAATGCACATGCTGAGTGCATGCTTTCCCGTGCTCAGAAGTTGTTAATGCCATTACACCTCCCCAGGGGCAGCAGCTCATGTCACAGGGCCGCTGGGTTCCTTGGCTGCGTGTCGGGGAGCCGTGTCCTCCATCCCCACCGGCAGCCGCTCGGGCTGAAGTGACTCCTTGCGGGTGGACATTATGTAATGGCAGGGCCCTGGCTCGGAGATGTGGTCACCATCCTGTGCCCCTTGCAGAGCCATGCAGAGACACAGAAGCCTTGCTCCATCTTATTAAAAAGTAAACCAAAATAATTAATGGATGAGTGGGATAAGCAAGCACAATTGGTAACAGATGGTCGCTGAGTTCATTAGCAGAAAGAAAATCTTCCTCTTCAATTTAAGGTAGACCTAAAATGTTTTGTTATAGACAACAGATGCCTACTCTGCCCTCCTGGTTTTCAAGCCACTGCATGAACCCTCCTCAGGAGACAGAACACGTTAGCTATAGTTTTTGTGGCAAGCCCGTGGCAGGAGCCAAGCTGACATTTCTCCTGACCCACACACTTTGTGTCTCCTCACGAGACCCCAACCAAACCATGGTAGTGACCTTTGGTGAGTTTTCAGTTTCAGATGCCTGGCAGTGTAGGCAGGAGCCTAGTAACACATGCAAGCACCTCACTGGATCATCCCCAAACATTTGGTAACCAACCCATGCAGGGGAAATCATTGCCCGAAGTCCGCACGGGCCGTCAGCTCCATCGAGCTTCTTTGGCCAGAGAAAGTGCCTCCACAGCATTACAGCAGAAACAGCACTGAAGTTAGTGTGAGATTCAGCCCTGTCTTTATGCCAAGAACATTTCAGCAAGGGCTGTTTTGTTTTCTAGCATCATCCTGAGTGATGGCTGGACTCCTGTTGCATTGACTGTCAACCACCTCACACCAGGCTCTCTCCCGGGGTGCTTTGGGGCATGTCTTACTGCTCTATAATACCTGTGTATTATTGGTGTTGGATCCCAAATAAATTCATGTTCCAGACATCCAACTGGACATAATAAGCTTTTTGGCAGACCCGAATTTTCCATGCAGCCACCCAGTACCTGGAATTCGGTGCCAGGCAGTGCAGCAGCAGGCGGGCAGTATTGCATTCCTGGCTGCGCTGCGGGACAGTGAGAGCTGCTGCGGCTGCCAAGGTGTTGAAGAGCAGTCAGCACATGCGACAACCGGCTCTCCCCTCGGAGCCTCGGGGCTGGGGAGTGTCTGGCAGCGGCTCCCAGCACAGCCCCGTCCCCCTGGCAGCGGCTCCCTGCTCCTGGAGATCGCTCCCCCACGTCCCCCTGGCTCCGAGCCGCTCCTTCAGAGATGTTCATTCTGATCATTATTTAAAGAGCCTAATAACCGGCTTCAAACAGCTGATTAATGCATAATCTTCATCATGATTACATAGCATAACTGGCATTAATTTGAAAAGCCAGATAATTATGAAAATAATTGTTGCAGCTTTTCCATTTGAGCAAAATGGAGAATATCAGCTTGTCCTATGGAGAGGATGACGTGACATCAACTCGATGATGCCGGGCTGGGGGGACCCCACGTGTCTCCCACAAACCACAGTGGGAAAGATGAAGCAGAACTGAGCAATGTGCTCAGAGCATTCAGGCAGACTTGGCCAGCTCAGGCCGTGCTCCCCAGAGAGCAGTGGTGTGGGGTCTTGTGACAGTAACCTCATGGTGACTTTACTCTTAGAAAACTACAGAAAGTCAATGGGCTGTGAAAGGTCAACAACAAACCGGTTTCTACTTTTATGTGCTGCCTGTAAACAGGTTGAATCTGAGATAGTAAAACTGAAGGTCCTTTAGTGCCGCCGTCTCTCTCGAAGCCACTTCCACCTCTGCCAGATTTGTGACCTTATTTCAGATGTCTTGGAGATTAATGAGTGCTGCTCACTTGACCTGCTGCTAACGACCTTGTTGCCTCTGTCTGCTCTGGTCCCAGCTCCCCCACCCTTTCTTTGCCTGGTGTAGCTTTGCAGACAGACAGAAGATGTGGGTGCTGAGGTCTGTGACACTTTGTAACGTCCTCCTGGTGTCTGTGACAGTATCTGCTGCCCAACGTATCCAGGACTGGGCGATGCCGTTCCCTTGACCAGCCCATAGACTCCCTGCTGTGGTGCCATGTGTGGTTCAGCACATGCTGAGGTGTATCAACTGCACACTGAGTTTGCTTGCAGAGATGTTTTTCCCTGCTGCTTTTTGTGGCATGTTTGTCCAGCCTTCAGATCCAGGCCTGTAGGAGATGCCTCGGCACACGCCATCGGTGTCCTCCCAGGCAGGTCAGGATCAAACACCATAAACCATTATCACTTTCTTTTATGTATTTTTTGATGGAATCAACCATTATTGCATCTGACTTCATGGATTTTAAATATCAATCACCAGGCAGGTTTAATAAATTTTGTTGCCTTTTAGCATTAAAGCAGACTAATTGCTCTCCAGGGAATGTCAGTCAGGGTATGGGAAAACACACTAGTTAGAATCAACTTCACATCGTGTTATTTTATGCTATTTGATGACCATTGATGCTTCTGCTGGGGTGGGAAGTTTTAAAAATTCAAAGTGAGAATTCAAAGCAGACATCTGAAACTGCCTTTAGGTCCGGACCAGAGGGGTGATATTAGGGCCATGTGGTGAAGGGAAGTTTAGCTGCAGAGCATGGAGGACCTCACTCTCATGTAGCAGGAAACTAGTCTCTGTTCAGAGTAAAATCTGCATCCCACAAAACACCACAGATCCTACCAGTGTACATCAGAACAGGCTCGAGTCTGTCTGCATCAAGCAAGGACTTGATGCACATCTTCCATCTCCAGGTGATGATGCTGGAGGAGCTTTGGAATGGCTTCAGGAGGGAGCCAGAAGGGAGCCTGGTCAATGGGACAGGGATCCTTTTCCACTGGTCGAGCTGAGCCTGAGCCTGAGCCTGAGCAGCGGCTGCGCAGGCTGAATGGAATTGGAGTTATTTTTAGCCCTGCTGAAAGCTAAGTCAAGAAAGTCAAAGTATTTTAGGTTTTCACTCTCTCCCTTCTTCCCCTTTTTAAGAAAACAAACAGCTTCATTCTTGGAAAGAAAACTCCAACAGCCCTCAGTGTGTGGTGTGATCTCTTATCTTTTACTCCTTATAAAATCACTGAGTTACTTAGCTTTGAAGAACAACTATTTCTGATAACACTTTTCTCTCCCCCGCTGACAGTGTTGTTAACACATTTAGACAGCTTCTGACAGTCTCTTTCCATGTGACATCCGGGGAGAAATACTTGCTTTGAAATAGCTCTTGCTGAGGATGGAGCCAGCCTGAGCTCCGCCGGGGACACAAGAGCTCCTGCCTCCATCTCACAGCCCTCTCATGCCCCAAGACCTGTATTTCATGCTCACAGCCCCCTCATGTCCCAAGATCTGTATTTCATGCTCACAGCCCTCTCATGCCCCAAGATCTGTATTTCAAGCATTTCTTCCCCTGAGGTCACAAAACCTCTTTCCTGCTGACCAGCAGGGCTGTCTGTGGATGCCTCTTGCTCCCTTTCCGACAGGCTCTGTTTGGGGACAGCATTAGCAAACAAGCTGCTCAGGATGAGTCCACATCACTGGGCGCCTGCTCCTCCAGGGTGCTGCTCAGCAGGTCCCCGAGGCAGAGGAGAGCCCTTCCTCCCACGCTGTACCTCCCCCAGGAAGGCTTTGAGAACTGATGCTTCTGCTTATCTGACCAGTTTGCTGGAGAGAATTTCACTGGCATGGTCCAGGCTCCTCCAGGGCTGGTGTTTATAGGATAATGAGAAATAACACTGGTGGGAAGTGAGAGAAAGTTCTCAGGAGCACGAGGCTGTGCTCTGGGAGCGGAGCTAAAGCTCCAAGACTCTGCCCGGGAGCGTGGGACTTGCGGGCTCCGACGCAATAATACAAATGCAGCGAAAGCAGCAAAATCCAGAGCAATAAACACCTCTCCCCCCCAAAAAAAACAAACCAAAACCCCAAAGGGGAAAGCAATGACAGATTTGTTGACAGGGAATCTCCCCTTGTGCTTTCCCCCAGTGAGCTGCTGCTGTGAAATGCTCCAAAGCTGGAGGTGGCTGAAGCGGAGTCGGTCCCTCGTTCAGCCGGGTGGCGAGAGGGGCCTCTGATGTCCATGGGCTGGTGGTCTCCAAAGGGAAACCCAGTCGCCCTGTAAGACAGCGAGTGTGGAGGTCAGTGCTGGGGCTCCCATCCTGCAGCACCTCTTCTGCCAAGAGCCCTTTCTCCTGCCTGGAGGCCCATGCCCCCAGCCCACGCAGCGGACCCCTTGCCCTGACCCTCCGTGGCTGCGCGGGTTCTTCGGTCCCTCAGTGGTTTTCTGATTTTGATGCAACGATGGAGCGGCAGGATCCGAGTTCCCGTCCCCTTAAAGTGCTCCTGCATCAGCCCTGTCACTTCAGTGTGGCACTGCTTAATGTGATGCAGCACAGCCACGTATCCAAAGCAATTTCAGGCTTCATAAACATGCATCACGCAAGAGAGACCCCGTGTCGGAATCTGCTGCTGCTCACAGGCCCAAGCTGTCCCCTGCCCAAGGAGGTTGCTCTCTCTCTGGATGCTAATTGCTAAACACCCAGGAGGAGGATCTGATCCCGAATGCACGAGGAGGATTAACCCCAGAGTCGATGTGTCTGCACTGCTTACACTCACACGCTGTCTGTGTTCATTACACATCTCTTTTAGAAGAATTAAAAAGGAACCGAGACTGTCTCTGAGCAGACAGATGTTCCCCCCCACCCCTGCCATTTCTCTGGCTCTCAGGCCCAGGTTCTTTCCATCTGTGGTTTCTTGAGACCCCAGAAACAGGTTCAATCTGTCCCCATGGACTGCCAAAGCCTGTGATGGAGCCACCCAGCTGGACGCTTCCCCCATGGCCATGGTACCCTATGGTGAGATGGAGCAAGCGGGGGCTCAGTGCAGCCCCTCCGTGCTCTGACAGCTCAGCCTGGCTGCAGGTTCGAGATGTTGCTGGATTATATTGCTGGATTTGGTCCCTAACACTGAGAAGAGGCAGAACATGGTGAGGGCAGACAGCTCCTGCTCTGCTTCGAACCACCACCCCTGGGCTCAGAAGGGACACTGGGGAACCGCCGGTGCCCGGGGGCAGCCAGCAGCTCCCTGCCCTCCCCC
>VXBZ01006791.1:662963-674502 GCA_013399135.1 Heliornis fulica
CCACCTGCCCCCCACCGCCCTGCCAGGCTGCCACAGTGCTCTCAGGATGCCTCTGGCCTCTCTGCCCAGGGCTGGGGACTCAGGAGAGATGGGTGCTGATCCCACCCGTGCTGAGCTCTGCTTCCATGGGAAGAGGGGTTTGGATTGTGCCCCGCGAGGGGACCGGACCCAAGGAGCGAGTGACGTGTCACCGTGTCCCTGCACGGAGCTGCTGCTCTGTGGAGGAATCCAGCCATCACACTGATGGAGCTGGATGCATTTCAGTGTGAATTGAACCAAATATGTGCTAATGAAGCTGAATATTCATTATTATGACTAAACAAACTAAGTGAATCACAAATGAAAGTGGGTAAATTATTAGTTTGGTGGCTCAGAAAAGGGGAAATTTGAAGACTGTTCCAATTACAGAGGAGGTGGAATAGGAAAACTTTATTAATAGATTCAAACCCAATTACAAGTGGGTGTTAGTCATTGTATCACACCTCTGTCACCAGTGACAATGGGTGTAACCATACCAGTCCTCAGCTCAGCTGTGACCCAACCCCANACACACAGAGCAGGGCTGCAAAGGGGCCTGCTGGAGCTGCCCAGCAGCACGACAGCAAAGGAACTGTAAATTCCTCTAAATGATCAAAATCAGCTATTAAACATCATTCCATCCCATCAAAGAGCACGATGCACATGAAAGAGCAGCGTGTGTGGGGCCGTGCAGCGCCTCTGGCTGAACACAACCCTGGTCACCACGCACCCACCTGCCCCCCACCTGCCCCCCNTGCTGCTCTGTGGAGGAATCCAGCCATCACACTGATGGAGCTGGATGCATTTCAGTGTGAATTGAACCAAATATGTGCTAATGAAGCTGAATATTCATTATTATGACTAAACAAACTAAGTGAATCACAAATGAAAGTGGGTAAATTATTAGTTTGGTGGCTCAGAAAAGGGGAAATTTGAAGACTGTTCCAATTACAGAGGAGGTGGAATAGGAAAACTTTATTAATAGATTCAAACCCAATTACAAGTGGGTGTTAGTCATTGTATCACACCTCTGTCACCAGTGACAATGGGTGTAACCATACCAGTCCTCAGCTCAGCTGTGACCCAACCCCAGTTGTTCACACCAGACCCGAAGCTTTGAGATAATCCCCAGCTTTATCATCGTGATCTCTGTTTATTTAATGCTAAGGACACTGTTTCCTCAACTACAGCATTATGAATTACCAAGGATTATGTGTTCAGTGGCTTCTATTGATTCATGCAGAGCTAATTAATGAGATACATCACCCAATCATAAACATGAGCAATAACACATGCCTCGTTAGCACAGATGAGCAAACTGCTCCAGGGAGCATTGGGGGTGGAGGCAGGAAGGTTTAATGGGATATTATCTACTGATGGAGGTAAAACTTCTTTGATAAGCTCTTAGTGACAAGCATCACCTGCTTGTGGGCTGCACCTTGCAGCAGGTCTGCTGCCTCCTAGTTGCCATGGTGGGGGTATTTCTGCATCCCTGGGGGAGGTGGGCTTGCTTTGGCAGTGGTGGGAGAGGCTGAGGAGCTGGAGGAGTGATTGGAGCACAAAGCAGACCTGTAGATCTAAGGTATGTTTGTGGAGTTTAAGAGTTTGGTTTTTTTTTAAAGAAGTCTAAATAAACTGGTGTAGGGGGTAGAGCAGTGAGTAGCCCCTTCCAGTTCTGGAGTATGGTTTAGATGAAGGGGTCTTTGAGGGAGTTGGGCTTTGGCCAGGTGCTTGGTAAAGACTAGGTAGGTAGATCAAGTCTGGGAGCTCCCTCTGAGGCTGGGAGTGGAGCCTTGCTGCTGTGTGACCTGCTCATGGGCTGCTCACCCCGGGGTTTCATGGCTGTGTCTGGTGTGGCTCTAGGTCTGTGGGGCAGGGCCAAGGGTAGGAGGTTGCAGGTGAGACTGTGACAGGTCAGCTGGTTGCCTGCTTGTGGGATGGTAAATAACCCTTTGCTTTCTTGCTTTCTTCTGGAATTGCTTTTTTCTGCTGCTTTGTTCATTTTAGGTGAGCTGGTGTTGCCTGTGTAATGAAGTGGTGTGAAGTAAACTGGGAGCTGTAAACTGAGTGCAGTATGAATTCAGTGGAAAAAAAAAATAATCTAAGTTAATCAAGCTTGGAGGAAGGGATGCTACTGAGATGCAAAAGGATCTTAAAGTGCAGCTGAGCTGTATTTGCTTTTTTAATTAAAAAAAGGAGTGGAGGTTCCTGGTTTCCCCACCCTGTCTGTGAAACAGCGGAGAGGAGCTGCTGTCCCTCCTCTCCATGGAGGGTCTGCAGTGAGCAGCTTGTCCCTGGGGGAATCATGTGAAGTTGGGCAAAACAACCCTCCTGCCTCACCCCTGTGTGTGGGATGAGCAGCTGGGGAGCAGTGTCCTGGTGGCTGCTGCTGCCTTGCCTGGGTCATGGATCTGACCTGGGGACAGTGTCCCTGATTTATCCTCTAATTCTCAGTGGGATGGTGCAGAACTCAACTAGTGTCACTAGTTGAGTTCTGCACCAGCTTTGGTACCACAAAGTGTGTGTGGCCCATGTGCTTCATGGGATTCCCTTGGTTAAAATCCCCCAGTAACATCTTGGGGCTGTAGTAACGAGGGTGTCCTCGTTAGCATTGGAAATCGATAGCAATATGCTGGTCATGTCTGGGCCTTGCTGCTGGAATGCAGAGAAGGTGAGATTAAAACATCAAGTGAGCTGTACAGCTCCTTTGTGCTGGGCTGCTCTTCCCTTTCTTCCCTCGCTCCTGTGCAGGCAGAGGTGTGGGTACAGTCCTTCCTCCCCCCACTGGTGCCCAGGGAGCATCTCTATCTGGCAGCTCCTCGGTGCTCCCAGCCTGGAGATGACCTTGTCCTCTCCTGGGGGGGCAGTGTCAACCTCCAGGCTTTGCTCTGGTCTCTCTTGGGCAGATACTTTGAAGAAATACAGTTTGAATTATTTTAACTCCTAAACACTGTTCATGGGAAAAACTTGAAGGCCTGACCTCAGTCATCTCCCCGGGCTGGAATAACCCTCCAGCAGCTGTGCAAAGAGGGTACTGCAGCTTCACAGCATAAACAGCCACCAGCCAAGGGGACAGATGTGGTCCTGACGGTGTGTGGTAGGGCTAAAGCCCAGGAAGGTGATTCCTTGCTCAAGGTCAGCAGTGAGTTTGGCACTCCTGGGTGCCAGTTTGTGTGCTCTGTCCTCTTGCTGGTGGGTTTTGGTGACTTTGTGGCTGGAGCTCCAGGCCATGGGCCCTGCCAGTCCCCTCCTGCTAGGCAGGAGCTGGTTCAGGGACCATGCAGTGAGGAGACAGGTGTGTGATGCAGGGGACAAAGCAGCTGGGTGTACCAGCACACAGCAGCTGCTCTGGGCTTTGCTCCACAGACCCTCCCAGGTCCCCAAGGAGGATGGCACTGAGCTCAGTGACATGAGGACCATGCTAAGATGTGACAACTGTCTCTGTGTAGAAGGCATCAGCTCTTCCTTGCAGTCCTGGGATGGAGTGGAGATAGCAAAGATCAGAAGGAAACTTCAGGCTGGGCTTCAGAGAGAACTTCCTTGCTGCAAAGCCAAGAGGCTGAGGCACAGCCTCACAGGGTGGGAATGTTCCTGATGGCACAGATCAGCTCCCCTGCTGTCCTCCACTCTGCTTTGGCCTGTGTCCTCAGGAATGTCCTGCCAGAGACCTTGCAGGATAAATCAGGCTCCTGGGAACTGCCACAGCCAGGGAAAGCTGTTTCCAGGTGACAGCCCCGGCAGCAGGAGGTGTGTGACCAGGACCGAGGCTTTCATTTAGCTCCTGCTTTGGTAGTGCTGCAAGGGCGTGTGGTGGGGGCAGCAGCCCGTGTCAGCAGAGTCCTGCTTCTTCCCTGTAAAGCTGGCAGTGCCCTGGGCTGCGGGAGAAATCCTTCCAGGTGCCCCACAGCCATCAAACACAGCAGCTTTCCCGGCTGCCTCTCTAAAGCAACCGTGGGGGAGGGACAGCCCAAGAGCCGAGCTGGCCACGCTGCCAACACAGGGGGAGGGTGATGGTGAGCTTGAAGAGCTTTGTCCTCAGCATCCTCTCTTCCTGCAGAGATCCACATCACATCTTCCCTCTTTCTCCCCCTGTGCTTTGAGCCCTGCACCAGCATCACATTCCCATCTGATGGTCTGCAGGCAGGATGGGCAGCTCCCAGCTCCTGCTCCATGCAGCCTGCTCAGCTTGCTGCTCTCCTGTGTCACCCCTGGCTGAAACCCCCTGGGAATGCCAGGTCCTGCCAGGTGGGTGGCACAGGCAGACCTGCAGCTCATCCTGCCAGCCTCTGTCCTTGTCCTTGTCCCTTTCCCCAACACCTCATGCCTGTTCTGTCCCTGCTCAGCCTGTTGTGGAGGGATGGGGGCCAGGAGGGCTCTTTGGGGAGGGGCACCTGTTTTAAAAAGTAATCTGCACCTCACAGGGAAAGGAACATTTTAAAGGAAAGGAAAAGACATTCTGCTGTTAAATGCTCTCCTGGTATGTCACAGAGCAAATAGCACAGCTTCCAGACACTTTGTTCTGTAATAGCTGGTGATGCTTTGCCACCCAGGAAAGCACTTGGAAAATCACTGGGAGGAAAACCCTTGCTTTGCTCTGCAAGAGCCCTGGGGTTTATGCTGCTTTTGGGGTACTAAGAGGAGCTTTAGGGCACTGCAAGCTGCACGTGGCTGCAGAGAGGGACACGTGTTCCCAGGCTGGAAATTTGCTCCACTTGTAAACTTGCAACTCCCTTCCTTGGATTCCCTGTGACCCACCAGTGGTGATAGAAAATTCCAGGTAGTGCCTGTTTGCTGGGGGTGGGCTGTCTGGGGAGGGTTTCCCCTAGTTTGTCTGGAGATGAAGGACCTGTGTTAGCTGGTTGTGGTGGGGCTGGAGGTGGTGGGAGCTGCCCCCAGGGTGGCNGCCGTGTTAGCTGGTTGTGTCAGCACACACAGGGGCTGGAGGAGGTGGGAGCTGCCCCCAGGGTGGCAGGCACAGTGTGGAGATCACCTGAGCTGGGACTGTGGGGTCCCTTTGAGCTCGTGAAATGCAGAGGGAGACCCTGCAAGGGGCTCTGGCCAGGGCTGGGTGGGAGAAGTACTTGGAGGTGCAGTGGTTGCCCATGGATGTTCTGCCTGGCTCCTCGCTTCCAACACTTCTTGTTAGACAAGACCTTTGTCCTGTGTCCTAGTGATCCATGGGTGTTTCCTATCCTTGAGGAGAGGCAAGTGTGGAAGGAGGAGCTGTGCTTGATGTGAAATGCCCCCACTCTAGGGGCATTTCCCAAGGAAAAATGACCAAACAATTGAAACTAGGAAACCAGAGCTCCTACACAGTGCTGCAGGGCTCTGACCCCGTGCTGGGCTGCAGCTGTCTCCTTTCAGACAGGGCTCTGTGATGCCCTTCAGATGTGGGTGATGGCAGGACTGCATGCACAACAGGGACAGGGAACTAGCTGGCCCCATGACCAGCTGGTTTGGGAACTGAGAGCTTTAGGAGATGCATCAGAACCTCTGGAAATAAATCCGAGCTGGAGTGCAGAAACCTGGGGGAAGTTAACAGAGGAGGACAAATCAGATTTTCTTGTCCACTTCTCAGCAGGACCAACCTGTCCTCGAAGGGGCCAGGGGAAGGTCTGCAGCCTGATGCTGTGTGTGTCTGTCTCTGGTGAGCCCTGTCCAGATGGAACATGGCAGAGAAGGTCCCTGTGCCCATCTCGCCCTGACTGCTGGCTCTGGAGGAGCAGCCCTTAGGTGGGAGCCTCCAGGACAGCTGCTGCCCCTCACCCAGGCTTCAGCACCACATCACCTGCACATCCTCCTCTGCAGTGGCATATCCTTTCGGTTTCCCTCCCCAAGACTGTAACTGCCATAACCCCTTCCCATGCTGCAGGAGTGGGGTGCTTGTTCCCCAGTACACACTGTGAACCTCTCTGCGTTCAAGCTCCACGTTCAGGTTTAGGGTTGGATTTTTATTTGGGAGGCTCTTCCCAAGCATTCATGGTGAACTAACACATTTCTATGAATGCTTTCAAATGGAGATGAAAATGATGTGTTATCTCAGCTGTCAGGCTTGATGAAACCAAACATCCCACAGGTTCAACCTCTGCTCCTTCTGCTCTGTGTAGCTGGGCCTTAGTGCAGTGATGATACTGCAGCACCCCCGAGATGGATCTGGAAGCCAACTGCATTAGCATGCTGAACTGCCCACTCCAGCTGGGCTCTGCTTGCTCGCAGGGGCTTGTCTGAGCTTCATTCATTAATGTGATGCTGAGACAAGTGAATGGGTTTGAAGTGTGAGTTTGGTCTTTCGGTTTCCCTCCCCAAGTGAGTGTACAGCTAACAGGGAGCAGCAGGGTTGATCTATCTGGCACTTGGAGCAGCCAGTAGGATCCACTGGAAGGGTGAACATACTGGTCTGGGAGGCAGAGATAACCCAGTGCTTGTTTCCTTTATCCCCTCATGAAGGGCTGGCTGGCATCACCCCCCAGGGATTGCTCTCGCCGGCAGTGCAGCGGGTTTGGGCTGCTGGGGACGCAGCAGCGGCTGGGCTGGGTGTCAGGGATGCCCCCAGCAGTGGGGGGGTGCAGTTGGTCATGGCTGAGGGAAAGCTGACAGAGGGGGGTGTGTGTGCTTGGTGTTGCTTTTCCTTCTATGCATATTTTCCTCTTAATAATGCTATTTTTAGCTCCCCCTCCCAGAACTTGTACAAACATGTAGGGATCTCCTAAGCACACTTTGCTGGCAAACCTGAAACATGTTCTTACAACACATATTGCATGGGTATAAAGTTAAGACTTCTTCAAATAACCCCTGCTTGATAAATGTTGATACAAGGATACATAAAGGTCTTTTCCTGCAGGAGGAACCCAAGGGCTCTCTACAGAGATAAAGGATACATACAAATACCTGTCTTAGTTCCTCTCATCTCCTTGGTGCTCCCCCACCACCGCTGGAAATCACGGAGGGTGTTTGGCAGGAGAGAGGGAGGAAAGGTGCATCTGAGCTGTGCCCAGCAGCTACACACTGAATCTCTTACTGATTTTAAAACTGAAGGTCTGCAGAACCAGGTGCTAATAACCACCCCGTTCCTGGCTTAATAAGGAATCCTCCCAGTGTCAAAGCAGTGTTAGAAACAATGGGGGCAATTAACTCCTGGAGTTGTCCTTTGACCGTGGAGGTCTACACGGTGCTATTAGTTCAGTCTATTTATAAGAAGGATAATGGTTCTTTCTTCAGGTGAGAAGCAATAAAAGGCTTTCCTTAAGCATGGCAAGAGTGTGCAGGAAGGTCAGCAGAGAGAGTCCAAAGCCAGTGCAGGGGCCAGCGTTTAGCCCCAGCCTGTTTGAAGCTGAGCACGCTGGTGGGTGCCATCCCTTGGGCACTGGTCACTGTTCCTCTGCCTGCAGTGCCTGCTTATCTCTGGGAAGGGGCAGCAGTTCCTGGCTTTGCAGCTTCTGGCAGGACAGAAGGTGTCCCCAGATCTCCTCAGCCTCAGCATGGATGCAGGTATTTATTTATGGGCAAGAGAGCTGGGATCTCCACTCACCCAGGAATTCCCCCTCCAATTTCCCCAGCAAAGAGGGGCTGGCCCCACACTGTTACCAACACTGTGTGGCACCTCCCAAGCTCTGTCCCCTTGGCAGAAGCTGCTTGAGGCTGTGTTGGAGCAAGGCAGAGCTCTGCTCCCAGCACTCCAGGGATGCACCTCACCAGGTGTAGGAGCAGATCCCTGAGGTCCATGGAGGTCTGGGTGCCCACCCTGCAGCCTGGGTGGCATGGACCAAGCTGGCACAGCCCTCCACTGCTGCCCTACTTGTGTCAGTGCTGCCTGCACCAATTAATGAGGTGACATTCTAGGGCAGAGCACTAAGGACTTGATTTAATTACCAGATCCCAGAGTATTTGTGCTTAAATTAACTTTGGCTCCATTTTCCCTCCATTACTGGAACTCAGTCACACCACTGGTGAATAGTACCAGCTTCTAGCAGGTTCTCTAGGACTGGCTGTGGCTTTATCCACTGATTAACAACCACCAGCTGGATTGGAGGTCGTGGGGTTGTGTTCTCGTTGGGTGTATAAAATAAACACCTAAGATGCCCTCTCAGTATTTGTCAGCTTCGTGTGGGGAGCCCAGAGCATAAACAGGGCCATAAAATCATGGTAACATCACACAGCCCAATGACAATATATTGTCTAATTATGGAAGGCTCAGAGACATCCTCCAGAAGATATAGTGGAAATGTAGGTCTACAGGCAGATCTGAGGTGAATTCTGAGGAAACTGGGTAGAAGGGATGGGCATGGCTGGGCAGTGCAGAAGTCAGGACTGGGGGAAATTTGACTAATGAGATGGGAAGAAGAGGGTCTGTCTGTTACTGGGAAGGAGCTGAAACAACAGACTGAAAGGGAAACATAAAGTGGAAAATTGGATAATAAATCTCTGCCCTCTTCAAAGAAGAGACAGTTCTATTGGAAAATAAAAACAATGTTCTAGAACAAAACAATGTGGAATTTATAGTCCAATTAAAAATGCACAACTGAAAAAAATAAAACAAACCCAAAACCAAACCAACCAACCCAAGACAAGTCCTCAGATACTGTTCCCTTTACTCCAGGTAGGATGCAGTGGGAACACAGCTTATCTGAGGGGCAAGAGATTAGAAACCCCAAGAGAGCAGTGGTTTGTGTGTGCAGTTGATGGAAGGTGTCTCTGTGCCTCCAGCGGTGTCCCCTCTGCTCCAGAGCAGGTGCTTCCATGGCCCCTCGCTCCTCCCAGGGGGGCCATGGAGGGGGGGTCTTCAGTGAGGAAAACAGACCTATCTCTGTCCACGGAGGGAGGCAGAGGGAGAAGTGACCACTGGACAGGCTTTCCATGAGCAGTAAAAGCTGCAGTAGCCCCACAGACCTCCTGGAGCTCCCTGTGGGGCTTGGATACACTTCCACAAATCACTGCAGAACTTTCCCGCTCCCTCCACCCATCTGATGTGCAGGGTGCAGCGAGACAGTTTCCTCTTCCAGCACCACTTGTCACTTATACTTGGGTTGGTTTTCTCTCCTCTGCCAGTACTTTGTCCTTCAGGCCCCCAGGTCTCTCGTGTCCTTCCCGTGCCTGGTGTGCCTCAGCACAGGTCCCATGTCTCTGAGCTCGCCACTGTCACGCCTGAGGGTCTGTCACTGCCCCTTGGACTGTCGGTGATCGCTGTTCATGCACCAAGGATGTGACTGTACTGCCTGCCCCCTCCCTTCCTCTCCACCAGAACTGCTCCCCCTTCCTCCGTGCTCCCCTCCAGCACCTGTCCTGCTCCCTCCTGCCGGGGTTCCAGCCTGCTGCGGTGCTGAGCGGTGCCAGCAGCACCAGCTGTCACCGTGCTCTGCCTGTTGCTTCTCGGGAGTCACAGCACGGCCACCCGCGCTCCAGCACTGAATTATGATAGAAAAATAAGCACAGGCCTGATTATTGGCTTTGTCTGCTTCTTGCAAGCAGATGCTCCGTTGTTTATTGAGCCACTTCTCTAAATCCACTGACATGCACGTGGTATTTTAGGTTTGCAGGCACTCTTGTATCTTAATTTTTAGAGTTTACCCTTTATAAAGCCCAGCAGATGTGTGTTGTCTGTCAGTGTGATGCTCTCCCCCAGGACAGTGTATTTAGCATCACCCAGGGCCAGGAGTGTTTTGGTTCCCAACCCTCTCAGAGGAGTAGATCCAGCCCCAGCCCCGATGTAAAGAAAACATACAGGTGTGTATCACAGCCTTCCCTTGCTGCTGCTCGAGGGTGTATCTCAAGGAAGGAGACACTTTGTGCTGGAGCCAACCCCTGTCTTGGGGTCTGATAGTTCTCTCCTACACAACATGGAGATATGTTGAGGTGACAGTTGTCAGTCTCTAGGTCTAGGAGCCTGCACACTTAGGAAGCTGCCCAGTGCCTGTTCAGTGCTCTCTTGGCTGACCAAGTAGGTACCTCTGGCACCTCTGTAGGCTTAACTTGCTTAAATAAAGTTGTCTGTAAATATGTGAGCTCACAGGATGCTAAAATGAGCTTGTGTCAAGTGCTCTGTCCCCTGTTGATTTGCAGGTGTGGTGTATACAGGGCAGGCTGAGTAATTAAAGTTTTATTCAGTTTTACATAGGGAATATTGTGAAATACTCTGATATAGTTGTGATGTGTGTGTTGGATAGTAAAGATATATCCCCTGACTGCTCTTTGTGCTGTTTGTGATGTTCACATCTCAGCCCTGTCCCATCTACCAGTACTGCAGGAGCATGTCCTGAATAAGGGGATTTGGTGGAGCTCTGCAGTACTCAGCAATTTCATCTCCCAGGGATACAGAGGAGCAATTCTCCTCGTGTTCCTTGTCATTTCAGGTTAAAAGAAAACTCAGCCCAAATTACTCTCTATTTGCCTCCCATCAGAACAGAATTATATGCCAGCTTTTACTTGATTTCTGCATGAAACCCCATTTCTTAGTCGAGTCCTTTTTGTATGCATCCTGCTGAACAGGAGGGGAATGCAGGTGCCTGCAAGGGTAAAACCACCCTTGAATCACTGACTGCCAGCAAGCTTGGCTTGCTTATGCTCACCAGCCAGAGGAGATGTGGGAGGACTTCTCCTTTCTGAAGTCCTTTCTACTCCAGTCTGAGCTTATCCCGAGCTGAGGCAGCTCCATCTGGCTCTTCCTCGGCTGGTGCAAATAACTGAGACCTTTCAGCACCTGCATTGCCAGGGAGGGCTGCTGGAGGACTGTTAATATTCTGTTAATATTTGCTGCCCCAAAGCTCTGGTGCTGTGTTGTAGTGACAGGTGATTTTGCTGTGGCACGAGGTGCCTGGAGATGCAGAAGAGCCGATCGGCCCGTGCAGGAGATCCTGAGCTTGGCCAGATGCTCTCTGCTGCTGCTGCTAAATGCAGGTTTGTTCTGCTTCTGAAATAATCATAGAATACGTTTCCTAAGCGCTTGGTGATAGACTTCTCGTCCCTGATTCCTTCAAAGGGAAGAGAGCTCCTCTCTCAGCCCTAACTGAGGTCACTTGGGCTGTGGCACAACAACGCGACGCGGCTTTCAACAGCTCTCTCAATTAACACCAAAACCTAACGAGAGAGCGTAATCACAGGTACTCAGCTGCCACGGGACAGAGACACACAGACTTCAAATGCAGTGCCTCAGAACCCAGCTGAGAGAAGCTGTTTATGCAGATGAGTCTGCTACGTGCTTTTCCCCTGCGCCAAGGGGACGATGCCCGGTTAGTTCTGACAGGAGAAGAAGCCGCTTTGGTCCATGAGGACTGAGATCAGTCCCAGCAAGCAGAAGTCTTGTGAGACCTCCCCTGGAGTACTGTGTCCAGTGCTGGAACCCCCAACATGAGAAGGGCATGGACCAGTTGGAGAGGGTAAAGATGCTAAAGGGGCTGGAGCACCTTTCCTACGAGGACAGGCTGAGAGAGTTGGGGCTGTTGAGCCTGGAGAAGAGGAGGCTCTGGGGAGACCTTCTAGCGCTCTGCCAGGACCTCAAGGGGTCTACAAGAAAGATGGGGAGAGGCTG
>VXBZ01006791.1:674512-707370 GCA_013399135.1 Heliornis fulica
GATCTAGTTGTGGGTGTGCTGCTTCTTGCAGGGGGGTTGGACTAGATGACCTCTGGGAGTCCCTTCCAACTCCAGCCATTCCATGAATCTATGAAGTCCATCAGGAAATGTGGGGAGCTGCAGTAGGTGCTGCCCAGCTGTGAGTGCGGTGCGTGTTGGCAGAAGCCATTCTGCCATCAGGAGCCTTATCAGCAGCCAGCAAAAGAGGGTGATGTCCCCTGGCAGCTGAGACTTGGCTGTTATTATTAATTTTTAATGTTGTGCTTTGTGCATCAGACATGCACTGCTCAAACCCAGCCTTCGATCACCAACCTGCCAATCTTCCTCCCATCTCCCTCTCACAAACCCCCCTGTCTGTGTTACAGGAGGGTTGTGTTGGTGCTGGGAGAAAGGCTTGGATCAGCCTGGCCCTGACTTCTCAGCTGGTCTGTGCAGACTTGTAATTCTTTTTCTTCTGCATTAGTGCATCTTTGTGATTGCATTTATATTCATGGCTTCGAGGTGAGCTCCAGACACCCAGCAGGGCACCTTGTTAGACAAGGTCGTGCCCGGGGATCCTTCGAATCCATTATGCAAGTGGGATGCAGTGAGCAGAGGGAGGGAAGGGGCTGTGGGATGAACAGAGGGTTGCACAGGTAAAACTCTGAGGTGCTTTGGAAACCTTACTCTTGTCTCAACCTGCTCCAGGCATCCAGCACCTCTGCATGGGATTAGCTCTCCCAGCAGCAGCCAGTTGTGGTCACTCCAAGGTGATGCCTTTTCTAGGTAGGCTTCAGGATTAGTCTTATAGTGTTACTTTTTTCCCTTAAAATTGGACAGGAAAGCAAGAAATACCAAACTCCACCTTAGGCCCATGATCTGTGCCATGTGGCCCCTCCAGAGTCACCTTACCACTCCTGTGCCTCTCCCCATCACCACATGCCTTCTTGTGTTAACTTTAGCCAGTTGCCTTCACACAGCTCTGCCTCCATCCCTGCCAAAAGCCAGCCCTGAACAGGAGAGGGCTGCACCACCCAAATCCCAACCCTCATCCAAGCACCAAGTCCCATTTATTTGACCACTGTTTTCCATGAAAGTGTGTGGAGAGGGATTGTGTTAGTGCTACTGCCCCTGTGGTCCAGGCTCCCCACAGTTCCCAAGGGGAGAAGCACACCTCAGCATCCCTCAGAGAAACTAGATATCACTTTTGTGGTCTTGTAAAGATCAGGAAATCTGTGTGAATCCTTTCTGCACTGTTAGCAAGCACCACGTCAGCGTCATCTAACAATGTCCTGCTGATTTATTGGGGCATTTTGCACCATTTTACCTATTCTCCTCTACCTCACTAACTGTGGGTATTTTGCCAGGCTGCCTTTAGGTTTCCTCACAAATTTCCTACTTTGCATAACTTCTAATCTATCTTTATTATTACCAATTTCATAGTTTTTCCTCTATACTTTTTGTGTTTTCTTTCTGGCTTTTAATTTTATTGCTGGCTGCAGCTCAGCAATAAACTAGGATGGGCTCCTAGCCAAAGCTATCTTCTTCTCTGGTTTGCCAAAGAAAAAATATCTCACTATTCTAGTAAATTCTCCGAAGCTGCTGGTGGCAGCATGCGGGGGGGGTCGGGGGGGGCTTCCCGGGAGCTGCTGGCCGGTGCCAGCACTGTGTGATCGGGTGCCCAGAGCCGGGGAGTCCTGAGAGAGATTGAACAACCCCACGTGTGGCACCGCAGACACCTCTGAGCTCAGCTGTGACACAGCTGTGTGTTACATTGACAGGACCACAACGGTGCAGTGGAGGGGGTTTTCAGCTCCTCTGGCTCAAGCTCTTCTCCTGGTTGCTCATCCTTCTCTCCAGAGCCCAAACGCCATGGAGAGGGGTGGAGAGATGCTCCTTGGTCAACACGAAGAAGTGGCTGCTCCTGGGGCTCCAAAGCACCTTATCCAGACACTTCTGAACGTGTTTCCCCATGGCTTGGGTGGGAGTCGAGCCAAGCCAGCCCATACCCACTCCCACGGGGTCTGACCAGCCTGTCCCCAAGACCTGTCTCCAGGGCTCCAGTGGGGCGCGTTTGCCCCAGCCCTCGGGGCGGGCAGCCTGCGGCACCGGCTCCGCGGGTGGGGAGGGGGTGCTGGCAGAGCTGCTGTCACATCCTGGCTGGTGGCAACAAGGACAGTGTGCAGAGCATCGTCTGGCAGCCGCAGCGCCCCCACCCCGGTGTATGTCCTCTGCCACTTCGAGTAATTCCTAATGGGAACTATCGGCGCTTTCATCTGCAGCTCCCGGGAGGGGACAGACACCGGGCCAGGAGCCCCCGCACAGCCCGCACCAAGGCGCTTCCCTGCACTGGCTCCAGTGGGCTCCTGTTTCCCAGCACCTCTCCAGTGCTGGGCTGGTGGAGTGCTGTGAGCCACCTTCTGAGATCCTGCAAAAACCTCTGTCAGGGTCTTTTCTGGTCTTTTAAGCCTCCTCCAGATGCCAGCAGCATTTCCTGCAGTTCAGTGGGAGCTGCAGAAAGCTTTCAGCAGCCGTGGTACATTCCAAGTACTGGGGTTTGAAACCAGCGGTCACGGGGGTCCGCGTGTACCTGGCTAAGAGAAGGCTCCATTTTCTTTGCTCTCTGTGAGCCCACTCCAGCAGTGCTGTTCTGAACAGCACACTGGTTCCTGGAACCTCAGGCACAGGCTGAGATTGCAGCATTTTTAAGACATAATGAGAAAGGTAATTTTCCCGGCCTCTCTGCAATCTTCATCATCGGGGAGGTATTTTGTGCAATTTTCAGTACTAGCTATAATCATGCTCCCAGAGATGAGAGCGTGCTGCTGTATTGCCAGGGGTTCTTTGAACCCTGAGATGCTTTGGGGCACCCAAATAAAGGAAGGAGAAAGTGAGTCCAGGCACATAGGTGCTGTGTCTGCTGGAGCTGCCTCATGCAAAGCCTCTGTGTGTCATCGAGGCAAAGGCTGCCCTGATACCCGGCTCTGAATCTGTGCCCGTGAGCAGAGAAGCTTAACAAACCAGAGATAATGGTGAATGAATCCCTCAGATGTGCTGGCACACAGAGCATGTGGCCTGTGAAGGGGATGCTGATGTGTCCCTGGCGACATTCCATGGTCTGTCGCTCTTCTGCCGTGCTGTCACTTCAAGGGAGAAACCCACAGCCCTGAAACTGCGATGGGCGTCGTGGTTCTGGCAGGATTAGTTGTGTCTCAGTGGAAGGGACACGAGGTTCATATGATGTCCAGTGCATTAGTCTTGAGAACCTGAGAGGCTTTGGAAGGTCTTCTGTATCACCAGGGACCTCGTAGCCCTGGCTTTGACCGTGATGGAGTTAGTGAAACCGAGGCAGAGGGGGAAGTGGGACGGGTTTTGTGGAGGAGATGAGGGCTGGAGGAAGAGGTGCAGCTCTGAAGGCAGCGAAGTTACGTGGGTGCTGTTTCTCTCTCCTGTTCCTGGGAGCCCCTTTGGAGATGGGTGCCAGCCCTGGCTCAGCATGTGTCAGCGAGGCAGGGAGCAGCGCTGTGGGTCTCCAGGTGAGGACAGCAGGAGGCAGCTGTGCTCCCACCCTGCCCCTACCCCAGAGGTGCCCTGATGCGTCCAGCGTGGAGGACCCGTCTACAGTTACGGGACAAGGACAGGGACAGATGGGTCGAGCGTGCTGTGCTGCTGATGTCTGCATGTGTAGATCTATGGGGATGTGTAGATCTATGGGGATGTGTAGATCTGTGGGGATGTGTAGATCTATGGGGTGTTCATAACAGGACAGGGCTGCCACAGAGCTCGTTCCTCGGAGCGCTCCCAGCAGCCGAGCTGGTTGCAGTGAGCTCCATCTACTGACACCGCAGTCCTGTCGTACGGTCAAGGGCAGCGCTGCCTCGAAGGAGCCTGCATTTCCCTCCCCAGCTGATTGCACCAGAGGGGTGGGATGCTGAGGGATAAGGTTGAATAGCACCGAGTGTGAGGCCCTTGCAGAGCTGATGGGAGGAGAGTGCAAAGTTGTGTTCCAGGAGTGTGGGCAGCAGCCTCCGCCGCGCTCATGAAATGAAAACATGTCTCTGTGCTCCGTGCCAGGAGCCATTATCCAGAAAGCAAATCATCCACAGGGAGGACTGTGAGGAGAGCACAGCTACAGATGGGGGGGAGAGGGGGGATTATCTGTAATCATTCACTTAATCAGGAGGTCTCTGTCACAGTGTCACTGCCTTGGGTGTCTGGCGTTGGGGCTGGTGATAGATACTTGCAGGCAGTAGGATGCAAACAAGCTGCAATGCTCAATCAGGTGATGTTGGGGATTTCAAGGAAAACAGAAATGAAAATGTCAAACCTGTTAAGCTTTGGAGTGCTTTCACCAGAACGTGGGCAGCAGGGACTCCAGGAGGCTGTTTAAAAATAGGAGCCAGAGGGAAATTGCTCTTACAATGGTGACATTCTGGTGTGATGCCCTGCTGGAGCACTGTTCAGTCTGCTTTTTATAGACCACAAAGGGGAAAAAAAAACCCCACACATGTGATGCTTAATTTATGAACCCACTCAAAAGGCAGGGCTCAAAACTGAGCTCAGTCATCTTAAGTTCAGGCTCGACAGCGTCTGTGTCATAGTTCTGAGTGCCTCAACAAAGAGGCAGAAGAGGGTTGGAGAAACACCATCAGATGTCCAAGGCTCAGGGCCTCTTCCCATCCTATTTACCTGAGCAAGGGCAGCATAGGACACTTACACCTCGGGAAGGCAGTATCTCACATCTTTTCTGCATCTCTCAAGTACAGATCTCTACTTCAGAGCAGAACAGCAGGTCAGCTGCCTGTGCTGCTCAGCTGAGCTCGAGAGCTGCTGCAGGCTGAAGGGCCTGAAAGCATGGGAGGAGTAATGAATGCCAGGAGGAGTCTCAGGACTCGAAGCATTAAGGTAACCTGGCTGCTTCTCCTCTGTGAGGGCCCTGTGCACTAAAGAGAGCAGGGAAGGGACACTCAGTGGGATTTCAGCCGGCTTGTTGCACTTAAAGGCCATTTTGTGCTGCATGTAACTCAGGTCTTTCCTTGACTAAAACATGTGGTTGTGACAGCAGAGGTCTCTTCTGGTGTGTGTTTGCATGTAGAGCCTTTGGTTTATATTATGTGGAGACAGCATTACTAGAAAGCTTTCTCTTAGACTGGAACCAGTGTGCTGGGAAAGGATGATGCACAGAGATTGATTTTCCCTCCCTCCCTGGTCCCTCCTGCAGCCCCAGCCCAGAGAGGCTTCGGCCCAGGGGCAGGGAGCAGAGGATCAGGCCCCAGGCACCTGGTGCAGGGGTCCTGTCCCTCCTTCCCCCTCCCCTTCCCGGCACAGGGATGTGTTCCCCTGCCACCACAGCCCTCTGGTGTGCCGAGGGGGAGTCTGGCAGGGCCGGGTCTGTTGGGCAGACACGGTGTCATGGACAGGGAGAGCAGCTATCAGACCCTCAGCATGGCCCAGCTCAGGCAGCAGACACAGTGTCATGGACAGGGAGAGCAGCTATCACATCCTCAGCATGGGGGCACAGGCCCCCATGGCTGCCAAGAATGGCTGTGGGGTCTGCAGCCCCCCAGCACCGGCCCCGCTCAGCCTGTGCTCAAGCTCAGCTCCTCCACTGAGGTTTACATGAGCTCAGTCCCCTTTTGCAGCACTTCTCTAAGGCTCCCGGGATGCCCCAATGGTTACAGCTGCTCTTTTGATGCAGAAAGTGATTGGTTCTGAGCCTAAAACTACAGAAACATTTTGCCTGCCCCATTTTTCTTCTGTCCAAGAGGAGGCCAGGCTAATAAATCACAGAGTCTGTGAAGCAGCATCACAACCATCCACCGACACACAGAAACGCTTTGAATCCTTCTGTCCGTGTCTCCCGCCACGGGCTGGGTCCTTCCTGCCCTACCTGCTCTCAGTGACCCCTGTCCAAAGCTTCTGCCATGCAGGACAGAGCAGAGGACCACAGTGACACTGTCCCAGTCCCTGGTTGGGTGAGGAGTGTGTCTGCCCAGCTCCCTCCGTGCTGAGATGCGGCACTTCGGGAAGTCTGGAGGAACAGCTGGATTCCTGTGCCCACATTCCAGCTGTGACTGTAACGCTGCCTGTAACCACCTCCAGCCACTCTGCTCCACCTGCATCTCGAGGCTCCCTGCCTTGCTTTCACAGAATTGTTAAGGCTGGAAATGACCCCTGAGATCATCCAGTCCAACCATTAACCCACCGCCACCAAGTCTACCCTTAGACCATGTCCTCAAGCACCGCATCTCCCCGTCTGTTAAACCCCTCCAGGGATGGGGACTCAACCCCCTCCCTGGGCAGCCTGTTCCAGTGCTTGAGGACTCTCTCAGGACACAAGTTCTTCCTAAGAAGAACCTAAATTTTCCTTGGTGCAGCTTGAGGCCATTACCTCGAGTTCTGTCACCTGTTACTGGGGAGAAGAGACCAACCCCCACCTCACTGCAACCTCCTTTCAGGGAGTTGTAGAGAGCAATAAGGTCTCCCCTCAGTCTCCTCTTCTCCAAACTAAACACCCCCAGCTCCCTCAGCCTCCTCGTAGGGCCTGTTCTCCAGACCCTTCCCCAGCTCCCTCAGCCTCCTTGTAGGGCCTGTTCTCCAGACTTTCCTTTATCTTCCTCAGCTGCTCATATCAGAAGCTCTCCAGGGCCAAGCCCACCTTTCTCCTGGGTTTGTAAAGCCCCTCTTGCCTTAGACCCTTCTGATGTCAGAGCCTGCTCCCTGTCCCTGTCCCCGTGCCACAGGAGCTCCGTGCAGCGAGTCGGGGGCATCTCTGTTGTAGTGAGACACCGAGTGTGGCCCTGCTACAGGTGGTCTCTGCTCTTTCATCTCAGCTGCTCCCAGAGCCACCCCTGCTCGATGCCAGGAGCACCGAGCTGCAGGGCTGGAGAGCCGGCAGCTGTCCCCTCCCTTGGAAGAGGTGAGGAATAAAGAGCGGCTCAGGAGGTTTCCCAACCCCTCGTTCAGTCCTCCCGGCTGCTCTCCCGTTGCACAGGGGTGAGAGGGGGATGGCACAGCCCTCGCTGGGTGCCAGGGGATGCTCCTGGGGGCTGTGTCCGTCCCCAAGCCCCTGGAGCTCAGGATTTCCACCCTGCCAGCCGGGAAAGGGTTTTCCCGGTGGTGCAGAGGGTGGATGGTGCATGCAGAAGACACCCACACCCACTGGAAGGTGGGTTCGTGGCCGCCTGCGTGGGGGAAGGGAGCCACGGCGAGCGTCAGGCTCCGGCTCTCCAGCGGCAGCTGCCTGGGTTCGAGTCAGATAAAAAGCATCTTTTTGATGCAGAAATCCCGAGGGAGCAGAACTCCTCAGCCCCTCTCAGCACACAGGGAAGTGGAGGCGGCCACAGAGGCTGCAGAGCCGCTGGGGCAGGGGAGGGAGCGTGAGGAAGACTCCGCGGGCCGGGGAGAGCGAAGCAGGGAAACAAGAACTTCGGTCACATAGAAAGTCGTAACGTTCACCTTATAAAACACACAAACTCGGTGATTTAAAGGGGGGAAAACTACTATTTGTTTCTAAATTTACAGGCAATAATACTTGATTTAGATCCCTGTCTGCCTCCTGTATAGACTGCGGTATAATTTAAAGGACAATAAAGTCTGAGACCATAATACCATCCCCACGATAAATCAGGCTAGCTACCACTACTCAGAGCAGAAATTATTAATCTGTGTTCCAAATGATATGTCTGCATATTGCTTATTTTAGCTGTTTATGCAGCAAGCTGAGATAGCACTTTCCACGTTATTATTTTTTACTTTTGCAGTGAAATACCGTCTCCTCCTACCAAAGGGGCATTTATTACCCAGTATATATGAGGGCAGCCTCGTGTGTTGTGCAAAGCATCTAATATCAGGATACAACTTTACAGCACACCACTGCACTGGTGGTTTCTAGGATGTTCTTGATGCTGAGGGCACTAACTCATCCCGGCCGGCGCTGCAGGCTCCTGCCGGCGCTGCTGCGCGGCTGCGAACGGGATGAGGTGGTCCAGAGGGTCTGCAACTGGTACTGGGGGAATAGCCTGGCCCCCATCCCTCCCAGGCACAGCCCCCCTGCCCCAGGAGGGCTTGGGGTGGGCAGGTTATTACAGACCATCAGTGGGTTTGGTTGAGTGTGTTTACAGCACTGGGGTAGAATTTCTCTTTTAAATGTTGAAATGTTGTGTGTAATGTGTAGCAAGCCTGCTAAATCCTGAGGGCCTAGAGCACATGTTTGGCTGGAAAAGCACACTACAGGCTGACCAGACCGAGGATTTCCAGTGGGTGCTTGGGATCCCAGGTCAGCTGCTGGGGGATGGGTCTGCAGCGGGGTCCAGCCGCCCTGCGCCCTGCAGCAGCGGCGGGAGCCCGTGTCCCCAAGGAGCGGGGAATCCTCAGCACCCAGCCCCACCGGCTGGGATCTGACAGTTAACAATTTGGGCAAGGGAGTGACTCACCCAGAGCAACAGAAGCAAGAATGGGGCTTTTCAATTCCCCTCCTTGGGACAGGAGCTGATGAGTGCAGGAACCCGCGGTCCTGGCTGTAGCCAGGCACAGCGCGTGACCGCTGGTGTTAGAAAGGCAGCGGGGCAGAGCATCACTGCAGACATTGCTCTTTCTTTTTTTGTAAAATCACAGTTTTTACTGGGAATTTCCTCCTGGCTGCAGAACACAAACAGCCATCCCAGGGAGCTGTCACCTTTCCATCCCCTTTCCCAGTAACTCTGAAGCAAAGGACTGAAAATCATGAGATTTAAAACTTGGGATCGCTGTTGCGTCCTTACGCAGATGTGACCATGCAGGGTCTACCTTCCTCTAGTAGAAGTGACAAGAATTGGGTATTCTGTTAAGGAATGATAGGATTTGCCCTTGAGACCACAGAACCATGGGATGTGGGAGGCTGGAAGGGACCTGTAAAGGCCATCTAGTCCCACATCTTCACTAGGTCAGGTTGCTCAGAGCCACATCCACCCTGACCTTGAGAATCTCCAGGGATGGGGCCTCCACCACCTCTCTGGGCAGCCTGGGCCAGTGATCTCACCACCCTCAGAGTCAAGATCTGTTTCTTATTATCTAATGTAAATCTCCCCTTTCCTAGTTTAAAACCATCACCCCTAAGACCCAGCCCTACCCAGGGCCTTAATCTGAATGCAAAATACGATGAGCTTCGTCTTTAAAATTAGCAGGATTGCCACCTTCCCAAAATCCCTGGGATTTCATGGGAGGAGAAAGTACTGCTGGCTTGGCAAACCCACTCACAGCTGTACTCAGGATTTTGTCTCTGCTACCCAGGGACTAGATATGTTCCTTTGCAGGAATGAGCTGTTTTCATCTGGAGCAAAACATTGTGCTAAGATGCTAACATGAATTTTAACAAGACTACTTAAAAAGTTGTGTTTTTAATAAAGTACAATTTATTTGTTAAACAAATAGCACATTAAAAAAAATAAAATGGGATTGCAGCCTCCCACATGCTCTGCAAACATGAAGGGAAGGGCTGAAAGTTACATTTGTAAACAATGAAATATTCAGCAGTGAAATTTTCCCCAGGACTGTGCCCATCTGCTGCCAGGCTTCCCGTGCACGCTGATTATTACTTATATCTCAACAGAAATAAATAATAGATTTCCTTTAAAGAAGCAGAAGTAAAAATTAATGAGTGTTTGGTGTTGGGTGTGTTTTTCCCTCTGAAGTTGCAGTAAGCCTTAGTGCATCCTGAGCCACAGGCATCACCCTCCCCATCAGCAGCCCCCCGACATGAGCAGCTCCGCTTGCTCCCAGACCGGCTCCTCACTGCTCCATCTGCCTCTGCCCTGGTGCCTCTCAGCAGCAACCCAGCTCTTCTCCAGACCCAGGCCTCAGCTAGCAAATGCAAGTTTTTATAGCTGTTCTCAAGCAAAGCACAAGAGATAGAGCTGCCCTGGGAATTCCTGTCCCTTGAGAAAGCTCTGGTCCCCCCAAAGCCCCAGCAAACCCCAACTGGAAGAGCTCCATCTACCTTAATGGTTTTGCTTCCTTGTGGCCTCACTGGGAGATAAGTTCTGCAACAACAGCAGCAGTGAGGTTGCAAAACATCTCACAGGATGATGCCCTTCCTCAGAGAGGACCATGCTCTGGAAATTCCACATGTAGCATTAAATAGACGTCATCATCCTGTGTCAGCTACGTTGGTGCTGAGGTCCTGGCATGGTTCCTGTTGCTCTTGTCCAAACAGCTCTGACCTATGGGGAAATCTTTATTTTTGCCCAAGGAACAAAGTGTCTGGTGCCACTTTGTTGGAGGTGATGGAGTCGGGTCTTGGGAGCTGTGGGGGAGTGACGGGACACGGGACAACCCTGCTCTAGGGAGAGACTTGGGAAACGTGTTCTCTCATGAAAAATGGGTAAGAAATATGATGGGCTGGCAGTGCTGTGCTACAGACACAGAAAGTGGCTTGTGGAGGAAGGAGTGAGAAAAATCCTGTGTCCTCCTCGGGGTAACTCTTGATGCACATACAGAAGTGTTGCCCATCTTGAAAGCTTTGCTGGTAGGACCCACCATCCCCTCTTGCATTACACACCACTTCTGGGTGCTGCAAGACCTTCCCTCGTTCAACAGGGCTCTTGCCCTTCTCTATGACTCCCCAAGACTCCAGTAACACGGATATCAAGAGCCAGGAATCACATTTCTCAGCAAGAGCCCTCGCAGCTGATCGTCTCCCCGTGGGAAGCCCGTGGCTGCAGGAGCCCTGCGCCGCGGCCTGGTGACCCCATCGTCACGCTCCTCATTGTCACGTTCCTCTCTCTTCTTACTGGAAGCAAATGAGTCCCTAATAGCACAAATCGCTGCAGAAGTGTTAATGAAACATGTTGCAACTGTAAAGTCGGAAGAAAAATGTTACTATAAATTGAGTTTCAATTGCCTTATTACCAATTAGACTAAGAGTGTTGAACGGGTCATATTTGTATATGGCTCGTCAGGAACAAGGTTTCACAGTTAAAATAACAAGAGCAAGAGCTGTTTAATTGTTTACTCTGCCCTTCTCGAGGGAAGAGGTTGGTGCTCAGGCACAGAGAGCAGGAAGGGTCGAGCTGGGGATGGAGATGCTCAGGACTGTCTGTCTGCAGTCTCCTCTGCAGCAGATTTCTTTTCCCACAGCCCTAAATATCCCTGTTGTTAACTAGGGAGCCTCTTCCAGCAATTAAATATTCTTACCTCTAAGATGATTTTCTTAATTCATAATTTAAGTCCTCTGTGTTTCATGTTATAGAGTGGTTTTACAAATCTTTGGAAAGGTTGATGACAAATTTTGAAGTTAAGCACAGATCCTGTTGGCACCTACTCGCTTTACGCCAAGGAACGTTCTGACAAGGAAAAGCGAGAGCCACAAATGTCAGGAAGATTAAAAGATCTCTGTAAATGAGGTTTGATTCATCCTTCTGTCATTCCTGGAAGAAATGCATTGAACTGTACTCCAGAGTTTGCTGTTCATGAGGTTTTCAGATGAAATCTTGAAACACTAAAAATCTGTGTGCTTGGTAGAAGCTGCAGGTCAGATGGTTCTGCTGAAGGGAAGTATTTTTAGTTTGCAACCTGGGCAAAAAAAGCTCCTTTTATTTTTATTTTTAAAAAACCCCAAACCCCTAATCCTGATGTGGAGATGAGTGGCAGCTGTGGTAGAACAATTTGGGATCCCTCAGCAGGGAAAGGCAGCGTGTGTATCTGATGTTCCATTTGGTGACAGTGGAGATGAAAGCTCTGTCTGCTCATCCGCTGGAAAATTTCATTCCTCCTCACATCTATTTTCCCCAATTTATTCCAAATGACAATAGAATCAACATATATAATGGCCAGTAGCAATCTGACCTAAAATGCTTTCCAAAACCTTTCTGTCCAAAAGCTGCAGCTCTGTCCCTCTCAGGTAGCTTTTGGTTTTCCCTGCGTTAATCACAAGTTGTCATTGTGACAGGCTGCGGTGAAACAAGAGGAGGGAAGGACCGAGGCAGAAGCCACAGGGTGTGAATTACTCAGAGATGTTTCTTCAGGGGACCCAGACACTGGCTGTCAGTGGCCAAGAACTTGGAGGACCCAGAGCAAGCTTGGGAGTAGATTCAAGCCTTGCCAAGCTATCCTGATCCCAGATGACACTGTCCATCAGGTCTTTATACCCGTGCCCTAACAGAGACAGCACAGACATGAGGGACACCTCATGGATGCTTAAAAGCTGTTTCTCCCCATCCCTCAAACCCCCTGTGCGTTCGCCCTCGCCCCCTCAGCTCAGTCTGGCACCTCCAGGTTTGTGTTTGGAGAGCAGCAGGTCAGTGGCTCAAGGGACAGGGGACAGGGAAAGCCACCAACTGCTGGGGAGCTGCCAGCGTGGGAGGAAACCTGCATCATCCCAAGGGGTCGTGCTTGGCTCGACCTGGGGACTTCCAGCTGAGCTGCTGTGGCTCAGGACCGTCACTCAGCTCCAGGAGGGGCTGCAGGCTCCCATGGGCTCCTTTGTGATGAAATTGCACAGTGGGAAACCGTGTCTGCACCCTGAAGGATTTGAAATGGCCGTGACTAGAGGAGATAGGGATGGGGAGGAGAAAGGGACAGGGTGGAGAAAGGGACGGAGAGGAGAAAGGGATGGAGGGGACAGCAGTAGTGACTCGCTCTGGGAGAGCATGCAGGGACAGAGAGCAGGACCATGGGCTGGTGGCTGAGCAGCCAGCCTGGTGCCACATACCAGAGAGGCCAGGAGGATCCCAACCAGCCGTCTGGTAAAGCGAAGGGGGCGGGAGAGCTGGCTGGTGCTGGGAAGCGGGGGGAGTGTTGGGGGTGTGACGGGAGCCGCAGCCGCAGCTCCAGATGAGGCTCTGAGCGTGTCAGCCTCCAGGTAGGGGAATATTCCCAGCCCCATCTTTTATGGGTCACCTGATGAAGCAACGGTGGGGCAGCGTTCCCTATTACAGCACAAACTAATGCATTATGTCTTTGTTATGCTAATGTCCCAGCACTGCACAATTTAAATAGCACTTCCAGAAAAATTAAGTATGTTCATTGACACAGTGAAATGTTTTCACCCTCCATGTAACCTTCACAGTTTCTCTACAAAATCTATCAGTCAGTAAACTATTCATCTGCGAATGCTCACCAATTATTATGCTAATGTATTACAATACATTACAGTGAGTTCTTCTTGAATGCCAGGAAACGCAGCTGTCTGGCAACCCACCTCGCCTGTATTATGGAGCTATCAATAAACAGCAGAGCGTCTGCAACTGGCTTCGGTCTGCTTTGTCAGGACTGTGCAGAAAGTTTCCTATTATTCCATACTGTGGAGAAGCAGAGGCCTGAGAGCCGTGTGCTCTGGGCTCCACGCGGCGGGCGCGGGGGCGGCACACGCACGGAGCACACGGCTGTTCCCTCGGGTCGGCTGGAGCGTGGACACGGCGAGAGCGCTGTGTGTCCGTGGGAGCCGGCGCACGTGTGGTGTCTCATGCTCCACGGGGTGCACACAGCCTTAATATCACCTGGTTCCACTAGAGTTTTTAGAGCAATATTGCACGGGAGTCTCTGTATTTCTATGGCACGAGAAAGGTCTGAGCCCCAATGTTTCTGTGCCTGCAGGTGGGCTACCAGGAGAGGTTTCAGGGCCAATAGGATATGTGCTGGTGGCTCTTTGTGTTTTGGGTCTAGGGCTCGATGTTTAGAATTGTACCCATGAGGTAATTTTAGAGCAATATTGCATGGGAGGCTCTGTAGTCCTATGGCAGGAGAAAGGTCTGAGCCCCACTCGAACAAGGAGTGATATTAAGGCTGGGACGTGCCTGTGCAGACTGCAAGGGGGGGTACGAGGTTGTACAGGGAGCAGAGTGTGTTAATTGTTCACACTGAGACAGTTCCTGCCACAGGAGCCACTTCAGGTGCCAAAAGGACCCCTCTGCTTGGTGCCTGAGAGAGCAGGTACTCAGTATGGATGTAAATGTGCCTGTGCTCTGAATCACTGAGGAGTGACACGATAACAATCCTGATTTATTGTCTGGAGTTAATATCTCCTGTTGAAACGATGAAATGGCTTGGTCTGTGTATTTTGAATTTCATTGCATTTTTACCACACCGCCTGTGCTGAGAGGTACGAGAGCGACCTGACTTTGCCTTCCCAGCATGCTTTGCACTCCCTGGCCTGAGAACATGTGTGGATCCACTGCCGGCACCCCGCAGCACCTGGCTACACACCCTTATCTACACACATGGTATTTTTAAACATATGCAACTGCATAATACTCCAGTGAATTCATTTATTCCTCTGCAGCACGACACAGAATATCAGAGAGAGACGGTGCCAGCATTAACAATGCAAAAAACTTCCTGGCTCCAAGGAATTCCCTGACCATCGGGCGCAGGAGCCCGTTGGTGCCAGTCCCTGGAGGACACTGGCTGGGTTGGATGGGCCAAGCCTGGCTGCACACAGGGCTCTGTCAGATAAGATAATCACACCCTTGGAGGCACTGGAAATCTCTGTTTTCTCAGAGGAGGTAACGCCTGGGGCCACGTGGTGCTGCCAGAGCCTGAATCCCGTGGAGCCAAGCTGGCTTGGCTTGGACCTGGCCTCGAGTGGGACCTGCCAAGCGTTTCCTACCTGGCAGGGAGGTGATGTACAGGGAGAGCAGGGATGGAGCACAGCATCTGCCACACAAACCCTCTCCCTGTCCACCAGCCCTGCCTTCCCTGGGAGCATCTCCTCCTCCTCCAGTTTGTGGTCCAGGGGCAGTCTCGGTGTGGTGTGGTTCCTGTCATGGCTTCCTGCAGCGGTGTGTGCAGGGAGTGTCTCTGCCCATTCCAGTATCAGCCCCGTGGCTCGTTAGCTACCCAGCCTTTTTAAATTAAGGTGAGTTGTCTCAGCCTGGCAGATATTTGGGGTTTTTTAATTGAAAATGCAATGAAAAATAAACTCAGCCAGAGGCATCCATCAGAACTTCTCCGCTTCCCGTATTCGCCTTTTCTCAGAAGCTAATATCCATGAATTTGGTTATTAGAGTCGTAATAATTATTTCATTTAATACTCTAATTATCCCTTGTGATTAATCCTGACCATAACAGAAATGTCTGTGGGTCTGGAAGGCATGTTCCAATAGATTTTGCATTAGGATTGTTAATTTGAGTTAACAAGTGTGATGGCTGGAGGAGAAGAAACCAAAGAGCGCGAGGGCCTCTCTCTTCTGAGCAAACACAGGGCCTTTCCTTGCCTGATGTGGCTGGTAACTGGGCCAGCTGACCCGAGTGCCTGCTGGCATGGACGCTGTGTGGCACTGGGAGATGTGGGTCCGTGTGGAGGGGGCTGTGCAGCGGGGGGAGGTGGTGGGAGAGCTGGCGGAGCGCGGCCGAGCGCCGTGTTAACAGGTACAGTGCTGCCGTTTGGGGTGTGACATCCCTGTGCTGCGGGTCCAGTGGTGGTCCAGATGTTCCCTCATTCCCCTGCCCCCATTGCCCAGCGTGAGGTGGATGTCGTGGTGAGGTTACGCAGTGGCCGGGCAGTGTTTGGATGTGTATGTGAGAGCCGTCTGATCCCACCACCCTGCTCCATTTCCAGCTGTTTCCCACCATAAAGTCACATGAGAGAAGGTTAAAAGTGTCTTAAATTCTGAAGTAACTTTGGTGGCAGACCCAGTGTAGCACAGTGCACCACAGAAAGCCTTTCATAACACCTGGTCTTCAGGTCCAAGGGCCTTGCTGAATGACCTTCGCAGCCATCAGACACGGCTGTTCCCTGCACAAACATCTACTTGTGCACCGTTACCCTGGAGCTGGACCGGGCTGAAAAGCTGCAGTCTGGGTGAACCCCAGCACCAGCACTAAGCCTGGCAGCCTCACCCCTTCTTGCTGCAGAGGTGGCAGCGAGGGCAGGGCTCGGAGCCGCGCGCCCGCTCGGGCTCTTCCTCAGACAAGTGTGCATTCACGTGCACACCCAGACACACACGTGGCCGCCTCCAGGGATCGCCCATCTGGGCCTTTATGTGCAGAGGAGACAAACGTATGGGCAGAGCTGCTGGCAGAGGCTGATGGGGACAGGCTCCTGGGATCCACCGAGAAAGGCTTCTCTGATAGGACACATCCCTGAGCGCCTTCGTGTCGGACAAAGCCAGTGGCATCCTCCCCACAGGGCTGAGACAGGGCTGCAGACAAACCTCAGCTGAGGATGCAGAGCTGAGGGAGCTCAGAAATCTCTGAGCTTCTTTCTGACCTTCCTGTGGAACGCAGGAGTCGGGCAGAGTCAGCTCGGTCCGTTCGGGACCGAGCGCCTGCACTCAGCACCACGGCCTCTTGCTGCGTCTCCGTGCGGCCAAAGCAAACACGACAGATTTAGCTTTGCCTTTATGTGCACAAACTATGAGGTTGCAGAAAAACAGCCTCTCAAACTGAGGAATTATTGCTGGCTCCTGGCTCTGGTGTCCATCTGTCAAAGTAACTGCTGACAGAGGGTGAACTCGTTGGCCCTCGCACGCGCTGGAAGATGCCAAGCAGGAGAAATACATATGTGATGAGTGCGTGAGAGGGATTTCTGTGGCCTTTGCATCCCCATCACTGAAACAGTCTCTCTGCTCTGCCCCTGGGCCAGCCCCTGGTTAAGGCCCTGCCGAGGAGAGGCTGGCTGGGCTCGCTGCAGTTTGCACTGCGAGTTACCAGCCACAGCCAGATTATCCAGATTTACTAAACAGCACAAAGCACCTGCGTACACAAACTCCCTTTGCCTCTAAACAAAGGAACCTGGCAGTGCCCAGCTTCCAGAGCCCTGGAAGGCTGGGCACTGCCAGGTGTTCCTTTATATCCAAATATTTCTCCAGGTGCTCTCAGACATTTGCCAGTCGGTCTCTGTAAAGCTGGGTGCCCTGGTGATACAGGGATGGAGCTGGCTGTCTCATTTTAGGTACTGAAACGTGAAGGATTGAGCCAAATGTGGCAAAGATGCCTTCACAGCCTGGGGAGGGGAGGGAGACTCGGGCAGCACCTCCCCAGGGGTTTGCGCCGCCGGGATGGCTGAGGACAGACAGGGAATGGCCCCAGGCTGTGTTAGAGATGGGGAATGTAATGTAACCTGGTTTCTTCCTGAATAATCCATAGCCCACATGTTTGTTCCCGATTTAGTTCACCCTGTAGGAATGCATATTCCCTGGATGTGCCACCTCTGCCCCATTAGCTGCACTAAGCCCGAGTTACACCCGAGCACCACCGTCCCCTGGCCGTCCCCTGCCCACCTCCAGCAGCTCCTCAGCTCCCTCAGACAGTCCCCAAATCCATGCACACCTCCAGCAGCTCCTCAGCTCCCTCAGACAGTCCCCAAATCCACACACATCTTGTCTCAGAGGTGAGTGGTTATCTGGAGGGCAGCCCCTGAGCTGGGGGGGCTGTGCCCTCTCCCTGACACTCATCCCAGTTTTCTGCTGGGCTGTCTCAGGTATCCTTGGGCTTGTGGAAGTGCTGCTGGAGGAGGCAGGATGAGTGGAGGCACTTGCTGGGCTTCACAGGGAGGGTAAGAAAATGCTGCTCAGCACCACTGTGGGAAGTGACATGAGACAGTTTGTCACCTCAAGTTCCCCAGAGGAGCAGACCAGAACACAGAACCACCCAGGCTGCCCATGGGAGCTGTTTGGGTGTTGTACAGCAAGGAGCTACAGCGAAGAACAGATGTGGTGGGCAGTGCCACACATGGGGTAACCCTCTCCCTCAGCTCAGCCTCCTGCTGGAGACAACCAGCTTAGAGGAAGTTTCTCAGACCTCACCGAGAGCCGAGAGGAGGAATTGCAGCCTCCAGCTGTCGGGAGGGAGATGCTCATGACACAGTGTCATGGCACGGTCAGGGCTGGGAGGGACCCTAAAGTTCATCAAGTCCCAAGCATCAGCTGCCCCATCTTGATCCAGGGAGGATGGGCTGTCGACAGCAGGCAGAGGAGCTGGAGGAGCCCCAGGAGCATGGCAGTGCCCAGTGCCTGGTGCAGGACCAGGCTCCACAGGCAGCTCGTGCCCGAATGGGATTCATCCGAGCAGTCGACTTGGCTCCGGCGAAAGCCCCGTTTACAGAGCAGCCGGGAGCAGCAGAGCCAAGTCTCCTCTTTCTGTGTCCTGGCAGCCAATTACTCATGGCCAGGGCGACAGCCTGGTCTTAATTTGGCAGTTAGGGGCTTGTTGGAGGAAATAATGCAGCAATGTCCTCTTAGTGGGAGTCTCAAAAACAATCTCTAAGAGACAGGAGAAAATTAATGCGAAACTGTGGTGTTTGCAAGCCCCTGTCACTGCCCATGTCTGAAGGACTCGCTGTTAACACCTGCTCAATAGGAGATCTTTCTCTACAGACTTATTTATTTTTTTAAAGGCATCAGGGATGATATTGAAGAGCATGGAAATAATCTGATTAATATGATGTCTCCTTGAAACATTTCTGGAAGGTGTGCAGTGTTACTTTTCCTGCAGCATACCCCCCCTTCACAACGTGAAAATCAACGTGCAGAACAGCACCGAATGCAGAGATCCTTAAGGACCACATGGAGTAATGAGCCCATAAACCAAACAATAAAGTTAAATAATTTACCATAAATATCCGAAGCTCCCAAATTATTCTCTACATTAACTGCCTATGTTTAAAATGATCTTTGCATTCACCATGTCACAGATGGCAACATCAGACAAGAGAGTCCTTGACAAAATCTCGCTGTAATTATTCTTTCCACAGCTGCAGTTATTTTAATGCCTTTTCAGTTAAGCTGAAAGAGACGCACACATTTTATAAATAAGGGCTTTTAACCAGTTTGACAATGAAGCATTTGAAACATACAGTCAGGGGAAAAAAAAAACACCAACCCAAAAAACTTTCACAGCATCTTGAAACCTGGGAGAGCAACTGTGCCGACTCGGAGCAGGGAGGCAACTGTTCTCTCCACAGCAGTATTTAGCAATTAAAGCTAAAACGGTGTTGATTGTGGTGGCCTGAGGTAGCTGTAAGGAGCAACTTTGGGAGTTGCTCACACACCATCTAACAGTTTTATTCTGTCCAGCAGTGTGGAGGAGTCTCTACATTGAGAAACTGCCTGCAGGGACAGGCAGGGAGCTCAGGGACAGGCAGGGAGCTCAGGGACAGGCGGGGAGCTCAGGGACTGACTTCCCAGAGAAAAACACAGCTTGAATGAGGTCAAGGTTACACAGTGCTCTAGCCCGAGGTGCTCAGCTGCAGCCTAAGTTGCCTTGGCTTTTCTGATCTGTTTTGGGTTCTTTCCAAAGTGCTTTATATTTCTGTGGCAAGCCCTTCTCCCTAAGGAACACCCTGAACCGTTACCCTCTCCTTCCCCAAGGAAAGCTGGCAGCCTGCTGCCCAGTAACTGTGCCTGCGACCTGCACGTCCGTCCCCGATGAACCCATTAAAGAAGCACAGTCAGACTGTCCCAGCAGAGGTTGTGTCCTTTGGGACACAGCCCACATCTCCTCAAACCCAGCTTCTCCACCCAGCCACTCAAGCATCCTTCCCTCTTGCCCACCGCTCCCATTTCCACACGGTTGATGCCCTCGCTCAAACTTCCGATTCCTCTCGGGAGGAGGCTCTGAAAGCCCCAACATGTTTAAGGCACCTCAAGAAAAGCAAATTCACTCTTGAGCTGCACCGTGTACTGTTCATCCACGCAGAGGAGTTGGGGACTTTGGGATCAATGGAGAACTCCAGGCAGCTCCGAGAACTTGTGCTGGAGCACCCAAGTTTCGGGTCCTGCGGGAGTTGGGAAATTGCAGCAGGACACGGTGGCTGGCAGAGCTCTGTGGGACCTTCACTCCTGCTGCTGAATCCCTGGAGAGCCTTCAAACCCCTCTCCCCTAAATCTGCATTGCAGGAGTCTGAGTGAGTGGCCGTATTTTTAAGGCTCTGAACACTCCGCAGCTCTCGTGACAAACAAAAGGAGCCGAATCCCCTTTGAGTGAAGTTCGCTCCTCTCCCAGCTGCTTTTCCCTCCCCCCTGTAAGCTGTCTGTTGGTTTAAAAGAAGTGTGTGGAGACATAGCTAAAATTATGGTAGCTGTACTAGAAGGATATTTTCCCATTTAAGCCAAATAAAGAAAGAAGAAAGAATGGAAGAGCAGTGGGAGGCTTTTCACAGTGTAATCCCAGCAAGCTTTGACGTACAGAGGAGACGTCGTGGTCTCCGATGCTCGCAGACTAGGGAAGCCTGATTAATGAAGGTTATTGTCGGGGAGGCCTGGCTTTTATGCTCAACACTGAAAGGCACCAACCCTCAAAGTATTCAGCATTATACAATAACAGATTGTGTGCAGTTAGCCTTAGAAAACAAATGTGCTCTCTCTTATATAAGATTATAGAGCATCCATCACTGCCTGGCTTTAAATACCACACAAAACCAGTGTGTGTAATTAGCAATACACGAAATCTAAACATTATTTTAAAGGAGTTGGAACAACAGGGAAAAAGAAAAAAAGAGGAGTGGATGTTCATTGTTTCCCTTTCACTTTGAAGCCTCTTTTCCCTCCCAGCCGAGGTCCCCAGCGAACAGCCCCCACCCCTGTGAAGCTGGAGCGCGCTGGGAGGGGAGGGCAGGTTGCTCTGCAGCCCCATCCTGCCTCTGCCCGGGATGCGGCGGCCTCAGCCAGCGTTCCAGCACAGGGACAGTTCCCTGCCAAAGCCTCTGCTGATCCTCTTATTAGATTTAGACTGCGAATGAAATACAACTGCAGAGCTGAAATGGGGAAAATGGGATTTTTTATGAGACACAGTATGCACTGTGTTAATGGGCTGCTCGTAAACCATGGCCTGCCTCGAAATCCTCTGCACAATCCTGAGAGGTGCCACATCACAGATTTCTCTGTACTTATTTTATCTGCCTACAAAAGGAAACAAGGGCATCAATTCTCCCCGGGAGGAGTGACTCCACGGCTGTAAATCTTTGCCCTGTGCTTCACCAGCCGCTGCTCCACGCGACTCCGCGAGGGCTGGACGATGACTCCCCGAGCAGACGTGTCTCAGTGCTGCTTCAGGAACCCACTGGTGCCCACCCCTCCCACACTCCCTTTGAACTTCACAGCAGCAGCTCGTGGTGCAGGATGGGGCCAAGACCCTCCCAGTGCAGCACATACACTGTGTAAACCTGGGAGCCCCTGGACTCTGGAAGCATTTGGATTTGGGGGTGTGGGGAGTTCTACGGGGGAAAGTCTCTTTGCCCCTCCTGTGCCATTTGTTGCTATCACAGGGCTGCCCAGGGTCTGAGGTGGGTGCTGGGTGCTGGGTGCAGGCAGCCCTGACCTTGGGGGCTGCAAAGGACAGGCATACCACTGGCAGGTGACCCAAAGCCCCCTGCAGTCTTGCCAGGCTCTCCATGGAATCAGCTCAGTCGCAGTTTCTTGCCCACCATGTGCAGAATGGGAACAGAGTTTTCCTGAAGTGGTTTCCCCGAGTCTGCTTGGGGTCTGTGTCGGAGCAGGGACCTGACCTGAGGCTCCTGGATGACATCTCCTCTCTTGCCTTCTTTTTGGTTGTTGTTTTTGCACTGTACTGTGGTATCAGCCACACGGTTAAGAGCTCTATTTAAGCACCTGAGTAAACAAATACGCCCCATCCTTGCATGCCTCGTGGGGTCCCCGTGTTCCCCAGTATTGAATCTCAGGCTAATAACTAAAAACAAAACAAAAAAATTCACTTAAATTAACATCACATCATGCCGTGGAGCTGGCACAAAGCTATTGTCACTTCCTATTTCAGACAAGCCTGAATTAAAGGGGACTTGGATTATTTCTTCTTTTAAAAGGAGTCACTTGGCTAGATGGCAAGCAGCTGTCTTCAGACAGATGTCCTGAGGGCTCTTTGCAGTGCAGGCTGCCCCTGAAAGCCTGGCACAGGGCAGGGCAGCGTTACAGGCACGTCGCTGTTTGCCAGCTCCCGAGACGGGCCGGGTGCTGCCCAGACACCCAGCTGGGAGGCAGCAGCCCGGCACTTCCGAGGTTCCCATGAACCTCATGAGACATTTCTGCCTCGGGTGCTGCTCCACACCGGGACTTCTGGCCAAAAGGGGCCGCAGAGGGGCCATGTCTCCTGCAGGGAACAGCCTGATGCCCTTCCCCAAGGCTGCGGTAAAGCCGGACGCTGCTGCTGCTGAAGAGCATCCTTGACCTGCGCGGACCTCACGGAGTGTCCCGGTCATCCAGCCTGGCCTGTCTCGGCCCTGACGCATCCCAGGATAGAAGATGTCCTCAGAACACCCACGGGCACCGAGCTGTGGGGCAGCAGCACCCAGCTGTGGGGCAGGAGCACCCCGTCCCTCCTTGGCCCTGAGGAGCAGCCCCAGCACACCCCAGCAGGGACACAGCCCCGCGCCGGTGCCTCCGCTCCGGCAGATCCTTGGCCGTGTGGATCTGGCTGGGAAGCCAAACGATCGGGAGCTTATTATAGCTTCCTTTTTAATTAAGTGTCTCAAATAGGGATTTAATTGGGATGTAATAGCACACACTATTGTACATTAGTTAAATACCAAGGGATTATTAAGAGTATGTTTCTAAGGCTTTACAGGCCCATATTGAGTAAACAGTTGTTAAGTTTCAATAAATAACTTTTCAAATCTGCGTTAAACAAGCAGCTGAGCATACTCAGGGTACTGGGTTTGTCAGGATGACTCCAGTCAGAGAGTCACAGGTTGTAATCTCAGTATTTCACCAGTTTAATAGGGTTGTGCCTGCTCATGCCTATGTGCTCTGCCTCAGAGCCCCTTCCCCGGGGCGGCAGGCTCGGCTGTTGGCATCCCCTGTCACAGTCCCTCAGCCCTCACCAGCCCCTCGGCCCGGGGAGGCACAGTGCTCTCAGCCCTGCTCTGCAAGCCCACAGTTAAGGCACCGACGAGCAAAGTCATTTGTTCAAAGCCAGCGGGGAGTCTGCAGCACAACAGAGCCAACAGAAGATCAAAAAATGCTTTTCTAAAAATAAAGCTTTGAAAAGTCTGTACAGGAGATGCAGCTCTAGCAAACTGCTCTGTTGCAGGAAAAATGCAATTAGTCGTGTGCCAGCTTTGTCACCAGCATTGGCAACCAATGTCCCACGGTCCCCAAAACCCAACAAGTGTTCCCATCCATTTGCAGTTTGCGCCCAGGGAACTCCAGGTTGGGGTGGAGGGCTCCAGGGGACACTAGGGGATGGCCTGCCACCAAGCAGGGGTCCCTGGCAGGCAGCTCCCACCTATGTTGCATGGAGAGGGTGCATCAGGAGCAAGGGCTGCACGCACCCAGTAACCACAGCAATGAATAGTTTGGGGCTGACCTTCGTGCTGAGGTTGATCTTGAGCTTCCTGCTGCTCTCCACAGCAGTGGAGTTTTTCCATTGAACCATCACTGTGTCCTGAGGAGCAGCTGGGTGAAGTGATGCTGCCCCCATGGCACAGAATGAGTGCCTGGGTGCTTGGCGGAGAGGAGTTAAATCAGAGGCATCTCTGAGCACAGCCCTTGTGCGGCGGGGAGCAGGAGCGGCCATGGCTGTTGGTTTGTGCACAGACTTTTGCTGGTGCTGGGCTGGAAGAGCCATCATGTGCTGTGGGCAGGAGAGCAGTGGTACAGGCAGGGACATGTCCAGGACAATGGTCAGGGAAGCAGTGGTACAGGCAGGGATGTGGCCAGGGTGACAGGCAGGGACCCATCGAGGATGAGCAGGGCTCCATCCAGGGTGACAGGCAGGGACCCATTGAGGATGACAGGCAGGGACCCATCACGGATGAGCAGGGCTCCATCCAGGGGGACAGGCAGGGATGCACCCAGGGTGATGGGCAGAGACACATCCAGGACACTTTATCACCAACAGCCAGCCCAGGTGACTGGTGCACAGGAGCAGGTGATGCAGGGATGTATGTAGCTGACTGCTCAGGGCACCAGGTGCCCTCAGACCCGTGTCTGTTGGCTCTTGCAGGGAGATTGAAAAGTCTCTAAAATCTGTCCCCTGCTCCCACCTCCTCCATGGTGCTGCCCGGAGCCTCACCCTCCCTTTGCTCTCCTCTAAAGGAATCTGTAGGAATCTGTTTGCTCCTCTCTGATGTAAGTCACTGCCATTACTCTGCCCTACTGGACAGGTAACACTAATGAAGAAGCCAAGAAATCAGGAATCTTCAAGCAAATGCACTGTGAAATTAATGAGAACCTGCTGAAGACCATAAATAATCTGTGCTCCCCATTAGAGGTAGTTAGCAGCATTAAAGCAATCCAGAGAAAAGCCTGCCCAGGCACCACCAGCCCTTCTCCCTTTGAAATCCGTCAGAGCCATGTGGGTTTTGTCAGTTGAAGTCCAAGGATGGTTAACCCTTTAACATCACAGGGGATTTTGAAATAATGATTGTAATTATAAATCAAAAGTGATAGCTTAACTGGTGGCAAAAACCTGTATATAAAATACCAAAACGAAATAGCATGGCCACAAAGGGAAAATCATTAGCTCCCTGGTGGGTTTATAAGTAATTTGCTAGCAATAAAAATGCAAAAACACATTTTGGTGTGTAATGATCATAAATAATCCTTGGACAAGAATTCTTTCCAGGACTCACAAGTCCACTCCCTTAATGGCAAGTTTTATTACCCTGGTTTCTCTGTGTTTTCTTTCAAAATGCTGCTGTCATAACAATTTACAAATTACAGTCCTGTGGCCCTAAACTTTCATAATTCACATGGAAATAGGTTTCCCTGCAAACACAAAGCACAGCCATGTAATCACACTGAATGACCTTCATAACGTCACCAGAGAATGTAGGTCAGACGCTTGGGCCAGTAGAGATGGTCACCAGGCTGGGGGAAGGACTCCCAGGTGAGGTCCCCGAGCAGGGCTGGGAGCAGTCCATGGGGCACACTCAGTGCTGTCACCCAGCCCGGTGGCACCTTGCAGGATCTTTAGGGAACAAGGAACATATTGAGCGTTTTTGTTTCCAAGCGCTGGCGATAGGCAAAAACTCCCAACCGGCTGCCGAGCAAGACCGGGAGTGGATGTATTTTCCCTAAAATAGGAGAAGGTTCAGCTTGTCCAAGATTGAAACTCATTTCTTCCCTCCTCTTTGGAGGCCAGGGGGTGATGAGTGGGGTTGAGCATCTGAAATGAAGGTGGGGGTGGGGGGAGCTGCAGTGAGAGGGAACCGAGGGTGTTGTTGAGGCAGGACAGTGTCAGGTCACGTCTGCCAGGGGCAAACCCTGAGCACAGACCGTGGGGTTTTCTCATGTGTGTGGTGGAGCTTCGATCAAAGGGTCTGGGGAGGGGGGAAACTCGAGCTAAGAGAGGGAGAAGGAAAGGGAGGGAAAGTTAATTAGGTTAGAATTGCCTCCAAAAAGCACTAAACCTAAATGTGAACTGGTAATGCTAAGATAAGGATATGCAAATCAGGCTGGGTTTCAGATTTTAGTATGCCATTGCTCTCCCTCTAATTGGGAGAAACAGATCCAGCAACTGAAATTGCCACTCTTAACATACACAGCTGCTCTGCAGACAAGGAAATGTTTCATGTTTTTCCTCAAATAATCACCACCGTGTTCATGCATAAGATAATTAAGTACATATAGATATAACTATCGTTTTACTTATCGGTTTATAAATAGATGGGCACGTGTACAAAGTCAGTCTTGCCCAGGGAAACACGTCACTGGGTTTGATGGTGGCTGCCAGAAGAGCAGAGGATCGTTTCTGTTCGACACTTCTGTTTATAAGTTTAATCTTAAGTGAAGTTGATAATGTGTGCAAAGACAAGCTCTATATTTTAAAAACCATTATCGGCTTCATCACGGATCCTGCAACACACTTTGTGGATAACCCCTTCCCTGTGATGGAGATAAATAGGAAAAGAAACTAAAGATTGTATTTGCATTCCAGTGTTATGAGCCAAGCCTAGGTGTCAGCCTGCAGCTAAGTGACCAAGGACTGGCTCTGAGTGTCTTCTGAGCAAAGATGACAAAACCTCATCTTGCAGAAATAAAAATTCTGAAGAAGAAAAGTGCATAAAATGAGGAAGAAAATGGTTTTCTTTCCCTATAAAGGAAAAGCAGATCTTTAAGGTTTTATAGAGCAGAAATTTAAACCAAGAACCTCCTTTTTTACAGGTCCCTGTTTCAGCTTAAAATGGTTATAGCATTACTGCAGGAAAACCCGGGAGGCGAAGGGCTCTGCAGCGAGCTCAGTGGAGCTGCTGCTTCCTCTGTCCGGAGGAGAGGAACAAGGATCTGCAGGATTTTCCTGGGGCTTTTCCTCTCCCCATCTCTCATCCCAGGGATAATCTGACAAAAGAGGGGCCTGCCTGGCACAGGCTTTAGAAGTGTGGGAAGCAGGATCAGCCATCACCTGCTTCAGCACCATGGGAGCAGCACGGCGCTTCAGGGTCTCCAGACCCTGATTTGAACCATTCACCAGAAGTTTCTGTTCTGTTTCATTCACTTCTGGTGAATGGTTCAAATCAGGAAAATCCTGTCTCAGCCCCAGACAGTCAAAACCTGAAATTCATCGAGGCAGAATCCTGCCACAGGTAGTGCTGAGCATGTGGAGACAGCAGGACAATCAGCGCTTCTGCCAGCCTAAGCCCACACAACAAATTGGATTTTGAATGAAGCACGTGGAACAGTGACCTGTGCATAGAACTTAACTTGACCTCAACATGGACTGACATTGTGTCTCCAATTCTGCTAATTACAAATGCTGAATTCTGAATATTCACATTTGAGAAGGATTCGCTGCCTGATTGCTGAAGAAATCTTAACAGCAGCAGGATGCCACCGCGTTCCTCTCTCTGCATGGACAATGTTTGCTCAGATTCCCAGACCCATTCCTGGGGACAGTCCTCTCCCCAGCTCAAACTGGGCAGACTCCAGCAGCAAACACCCAAAGGGGGAGGAGACTTTGGACCCTTCTCCCCTACCTAAGCTATCTATACCTTCAGGCTGGGTAATTTTGATTCCTCCTGCTTTATGCTGAGGTTAATTCTCAAGATAATCATTTCCTGACTCAGAGAGGGCAGACGAATGATCTGACATTTACTCAAGTCCTTGAACTGGACAAAACCAACCTGCCACGTAAGCAGTGGAGAAACTCATCGTCCTTCAGCGTGGTGAGCCCACCTCTGCTGGGCACAGGACCCAGCACAGATCTCTACCAGACCCCAAATTGGATTAAGAGCCATTTAAGCAGCCTACACTGCGAGGCAGAGGCGGGACCAGCGCAGCAGTGACCCGGGGCATGATTTGCAGTGAATGTCTTTTTCTCTCATAAATAGGAGAGACGCCGTGGGATGATTATCCACCCAGATTTATCTCTGCAGTTCCATGTGTATCCTTCTGTGCTTAAAAATGTCTCACTGCCCTTTGCATTATTGCATTGCCCTTTACATTCATACCGCATAAACCTCTCAAGTACCGTAAAACTTACAAGGTGTAATATAATGTCATGATTTTCTTTTACACACCATAAACAAAAGTCACTGAAAAAGGAGCACAGAAAGGGAGACATTATTTGGCCTGACAACGACACAGGAGGAAAATATATATACAAGTACACATACATACACTCTTACACACTTAAAATCATGAGCTGGATTGATTATCTGGCATTGATGGAATGCTTTAATGTATTACATAGATAAGGAAATTGATTATTCCATAAATCAATGTCAGCACTAAGAATCTAGTGTTAAAAAAGAGAAAATATTATAAATCTGTCTTACACTGGCAAAGAGAAAGCTTACACTTCTAAGGTTAAGCACTGTGTGCCTTTTGCTGCACATCCTGCGAAGGAGCAGCAGCTCAGAGTTCAGCGGGGCCAAGTGACCGGATTCCCTTTCCAAAGCTCTCGAGGGACTGAGCCTTCCTCACCTGGCAGCCAGGCCAGAACCCTTCATGCTGCAGGCAGGGTGATGGGCAGAGCCTCTTGTGCCATGGAAGGGGTGATCAGCAGAGCCCCTTGTGCCAGCCCTTGCACCCTCAGTTGCAATGCTGCCCATGGCACCAGCAGCAGCCAGGCTGGTGGAGCTGCAGAAGATCACCAGAGAGGAAGAAACTGCCCCAGACTGCTGCAGCAGCGAGGGGCTGGTGTGGAGCTCAGCTGCAGAGCCTGTGGAAGGACAGCTCAGGAATGGGGAACACCCATCCCATCCCATCCCATCCCATCCCATCGGCAGATGGATGGGAGGAACCTGCCCTGCACCACCACCATCAGCAGGCACCCAAGCTACAGATAACTTCGAGCAGGAACTAGTCAGAGCATTTTGACAAACTCAGGCAAAGCATGTCATTGAAATGCCTTATAGCAGTATTAATAAATACCAGCACAAGCTCAGCTAACAGACTTGCTTTACAAAGGGAATACCTAATGGCTGGATGCCTTCTCTGGGGAAAACATTTGAAATGGTCTGGGATAACCTTCCTGTAACAGGAATCCATAGGAGCAAACACAAATATTCCTGCATGTTCTGACTATCATATTGCTGAGGTATTTCTAAGAAATCTCCAGGTCACATCCTGGTGCCATCATGTTCCTGTGACTCTCTCAACAGAGAAAACAGATCAACTGCTCCAAGTCATGTGTTGGCAGTGACTGAGGCTGCTGCAAGATGTTATTTGTGTCCTACAGGTCTGACACTGCCCCGGGAGGGAGAGACATGAGCTTCCAGAAACCACCTTCTTGCCCAGAAACTCTGTGCAGCAAAGTCAAAGGCAAAGTCAGCAATGAGAAAGTAGCTGGTGCTCTGCTCTCTGAGGACAGTGTCTCTTTCCTTCTCCAGCACAGAGGATCCAGACTCTGTCGCTGCCCGTGCTGCGGTCAGATGTCACCTGAATGGTGGCAGTCCTGTTACACTGTCAGAACTCCTGTGTGTATAAAAGCATAAATGGCTATAAAAAGCCGAAGGTGACGGTCTTGATCTGCTCTAATTTTTACTAGAAAATATACACCAGCCACCCTTGTGCAGAATATGGAGACATCAATAATTCCTCTCCAGTGAAGTGTGAATCAGCCCTTCAGAGCGAGCAGCACCTGCGTGGTTTGGAGCAAACCTTTACTCATGCGGCAGTCGGGACACCGTGGGGGTGCAGGCACACACGTTATTCCTTGCTGGTGACTTAAAGGGCAACGTGCCAGCAGAGCAGCTCCCTCGGGGCAGGCAGCGCGAAGCCGGAGGGGCAGGGGTGGTGTGTGCAGCACCACCAGATGGACTGCGTGAACATCCATCCTGCCATGAAAACCTCTGCTCCCAGATCCACTCCTTCCATAACACAGAATCACAGAACCACTTGGGGTGGGAGAGACCTTTGAGCTCATAGAGTCCAAGTCCAGCCTGGCCCTGGCCAGGGCACCTCTAGACCATGTCCTTCAGCACCTCATCTCTTGGCCTTTCCAACCCCTCCAGCGATGGGGACTCCACCACTGCCCTGGGCAGCCTGTTCCAACACCTGACAACCCTTTCAGGAAAGATTTTTCCTGATATCTAACCAAACCAGCACTGTTTCTAAAACACTTCTACTCCATCCAGGAAAAAGTTCCCTCAGGCTCTGCCCCTGGGCACAAGCAGTGTCTCAAGGGGGTGGCATTAAAAATCGCTGCTGTAACTTACTTCTGAGCGCCTTAAATTCACAGCACAACTAACCAACAAGTCTAACACCTCGGTCCCAACAGACAGCCATAACTCAGCTAAATTTGTGGGTTATACCAGCTTTTATTTACTGTTTCATCCTGGGAGATGAGGAGGAGATGACAGCCATCTCTGCACTGAAGTGGGGGGCGGCCGCCCACGGTAGCGTCGGTTCTCTCGCCGCACTTCCACGTCTCGTGCTGCGTTTGCATTCTGCAGTCCCTGCTCTGCTCTCTGAAGGTCAGCTTACATCCTGCTCACCTGGGTACTGGTGGGTTCAAAGAGCAGGTCTGTTCACCTCCAAGTCCCCAGTGTGAAGAAAGGACATGCTGTAGCAATCAAATGTCATTACCAGCTAATGAGCATCCAGTGGACTGCGTGAAAGCAGTCGGTGGCCCCTTCCCATTCCTCACTGGACACACGGACCACCTGAGCTGCTGCCTCGACACTAATGAATGCTCCTGAAGCTACTGTTTGCAGATGCCAGGGATGGGATTCTAATTTAAATCAATCAGGCTCAAAAGCTTTTGTAATGGGCTTGGTGGAGGCAGGCAGGCTGGCAGGACAGCTCTGTGTGCTCCTGCTGTGCGATGCCCAAGTGAGCCATCTCAGACCAAAGCCATGCTCTTGTTAGGCAGCTGACAAAATGTGTGACAGCATCTTTCAGGCTGCCTGGAAGGGCCTTTGCCTGCAAATCCAAGGGGTGCAGGCAGAGACAAATTGCAGCTGCAAAACCAAAGCCTGTTCCCAAAATCTCTTTAGTTTATCACCATCATGCAGCACCCTGTGCTTCACTAGAACGACTCTTCGAGTAGTTACTGTGCAGAGGTGTGTGCTCAGCCAAGATCACACTGGGGCCAAACCCACCAAGTCCAGGCCTTTTGAAGCCCAGTCCTTCCTGGTGCTTTCCAGGCCACGATGGGTTCCTGAGCATCCCAAGCCCAAGGAGGCAACGCTCAGTGCTCTGGCTGCTCCCTTCCCAGTTCTGATTTTATCCCATGCATGTGACCCCGTGCAGAGGGGTGCTGGCTGGTGGCTGAGGCACAGCAACAAAACCCAAAGCCCAACGAGGCCCCTGGGTTAAAAATATTCAAAATACAGATACAGCAAGGTGGCCTTCTGTCACCCACTGACAGTGTCTGCTTTCCTCTCACGCTGCTGCGGAGGCTGAACCGAACCGCTGGGTGGTCGTAGGGGACGCAGAGCAGCGCTGGGGGTGGCTCTGACACACGGGCCCCCCACACCTCCCCTCAGCACCAAACAGTGTTTTCCTGGCTATCTTCCCTCCAGGGATAAGGGAGCAGCCCCACCCGTACTGGCATAGTTACAGTGTCTGGCTGCAGGGGTGAAGCCCGAGGAGGAGCGGTGCTGCGGAGCACTCAGGTAACACTCCACATGACGAGTGTCTCTAGGGCAGACCCGAGGAATGAAGCTGTAATGTCAGAAGGGTCTCTGGGACAGTTCAGTTTGTTGTTTGACGATGTGGGAGCTGAAGGGGCTCACGGAGGCAGCCGCAGAGAAAAGCTGTGCTGGAGCGAAGACAAAGCATCGAGCTGAGCTTTCCAGCCGCTTTAAGAGCTCTTGCTGGCGGTAGGAACCTGCATCTGGTTTAGACTTTGTTGTGAGTAATAAATACCAGCACATTACCCCAGCTTTTACTATTAACAAACAGTAGCAATGTGTGAAGCTCTATGACAGCTGAATCCCTTCTCTACATCAGCCCAAACCCAGACAATCTCCGCCTGGAACATCAAGCTGGAGTCTCCACGGGGCATAGAAGCCCAGAGTATTCTCTGGTGGGGTGTTGGGATCCCCACACCCTCCCCCTTGCAGCCCCTGCAAACAGCAGCGTCTGCAGCCACAGCAACTTCGAGTCTCCCGGCTTTAAGACAAGCAGCACTTCTCCTTTCCCATCCCTCCCCTTTGGCAACATCGCCCGAGGGTTTTATCCTCGCGTTCAGCCCCCAGCTCCTCTCCGACATCTGCCTCCCTCTCTCCCTCCCCCCTCGCCCATCGCGTTCTGGCGCTTTCAACTCGTTATCTGCCTCACCCAGAGACTTCCCCCAGTCTGTCTTCTAAGTGTGCAGCGGAACAAAACCCCAGCCTAGCCGGCATCCCATGAAACCCCAAGCCAGAGGAGGGAGAGGACATTGCACAGCGTAACGGGGGAGAGAGCAGTAGGCTGGATCATGAGGCTTAGCGCTTGCTGCAGACAGTGTGCAGTGCCGGGGTTGCTTTGATACTGTGTCTCCGTGAGAGACTTCAGCATCGGCTACTCTGGCAGAGCTACTCCATGGAAATGCTTGGAAATCGGGGATGATAGCTAATAGAAGAGAGAGGAGGAGGAGGAGGGTGGCCAGGAGCAGGCGGCAGCGAGCCGGGGAGGCACAGTGCCCTCTGCTGAGCTGCCAGCCCGGGGATGCTCTGGCATCGCACCCGCCGCGGGAGAGGGACGGGAAGGATGCGCTGCCTTTAGGATTGCTAATTCAGTGAAACTGCATTTACCGGGACCGGGGGGACCCGCCTCCGCCGGAGACCGAGTTACTTTTAGCACTGCCCTGCGGGTGACTTCACGGAAATCTTCCCGTGACATCAACCTCCTTTGAGTTTTGGTGATAAACACATCCAGAGAAACTGAAGTCTGAAGCGGTGGATGTGCAGCTGCCGGGCATAAAACCAGACGTGGCAATGTGGCTTTGTGTGTGTGCCCCCTCCCCTGGAGCCAGCCGCAGGGCAGAGCAACCCCCCCCCCATCTCTGTGCACCCCGAGACCACGCAGAGCTCCTCGGCCACCACGTTCTGCATAAACCTCCAGACTTCCAGGCCATGGGGGTGTCCATGTGCTGGTGCACACGGTCAGGGGAACGTGCCCGCTCCGATGGAGCAGCCCAGCACTAAGGAGGTCTGTTTATTTCGGCTGTACTCTCGACCCCGTGATGAATGAGGGTCTATATTATTTTTTTTTTCAGTTTGTTGTTTGATCTTAATTTCCTGTATGAAGTTCTCAAGAGGATGCCAAGATCAAATAATTAGACTATTCTGCGATAAAGAGGTAACATTGTTATTCAAATGTATTCAGGATTCATTTACCACAAACAGTTTACACTGCCAGCCCTACATCCTGCTGGAATTACCAGAACACGTTAACTGACACGCAGAGCATCTCGTGACCTGAAATAACTTCATCAGCCATTAAATGCCTGAGCAGTGGGTGTGTGGCCACAGAAATACCCACACAAGTGCAAGAGAAGCCACAAAGGCAACAGAAGGATTTAAAACCAGGAAAGACCAAACCAGTAAAGCCCCTTTACCCCCAACAGTGAACATGCAG